>BROG01000090.1:1562500-1683131 GCA_030159075.1 Atrina japonica | reverse complement strand
GAAAATATTATATAACAATATAGAGTGATAGTCGAGTGATAATTTCATAGTTAATAAGTATCTAGAGGCAGCATACAAAATTCAGATACAGCTTGAGTTTTCTCCCTTGTTACTTCACATAATGCATAATCAAGAGTGCAAACTGACAATTTATAATGATGTTTAGTCAAACTTTGATGAATGTAATACAATGACAAGCACGCATACATACAGACACAGACACAAAAATACACATCGAGAGAGACAAACAAACATACAAAAACATGCATATAAACACACACACACACTCAAATTATCAGAATATTCAGAAAATTGTGCTCTCTCGCTTTTCTTCTTTTGAATTCGTCTGCTAATTGAAAACTATCATTTATTGTTTTGTTTTAGGATCAATCCCAGTTTTAATACGCCTGGGATGAGAAAAGAGTTATACAGTATAAAGCCCTTGATCAATCTCTTATATAAAATACACAAGATACAATCAGAAAAATGTCATGGTTTTTAGTTCTTCAAAATATTGCTTTAAGTCGAAATGAGAATGATCAGCTCATCCAATTATAATAAAAACAAATGTTTTGGGGAATTTACATAGTTGATCATACAGAAGTACTACTATATGAAAGAACATCATTAATATTGAAATAGCAGTGATGGGATGAATTTTTTTTAAAGACCGCCAAAATAAAGTGAGCAGACGAAATTGATTTTTAATGATGCTGGAGTTGATAAACAGTAATTTATAATATATACACCTACAGACATTGACATTGACAATCCCATGAATATCTACACTTCATTATTGAAGACATTCGATGTTTTAATTATAGTACGCGAGTAATGATACGAAGGACCCAAGAGACCCTGTAATCAATACTTAATTGGCTGACAAAACTAACTCTGTAATATATAGTTTGCTTTTGTCATGAACAAATTAATGATTCTGAAATATGACAATTTGTTTTATGGTTTTCAAATGTAACATTTTAACATTCCCTGTTCAAATGCAAGTTTGTTTAATCTTAAGAATCTAGAATCGTATACGATTGTGCATGGATGTTTAAAGTGGATCTCCTTAGAGGCCAAGGGCAATCGTGGTTCCAATAATTATTACAGAAACTTGTAAGTTTTATTTGTTAATTATTATTGGTTAGGTGGGTGACAGTTTATTCAGCTTCTCTCAGTCAAACTGAAATAAAATAAACATATATCAGGAAATATTACATGTAAAAATAATTATCTACATTCTTCTTCTTGGTATGAATACATTTCATTAAATTAATTTCATATTCGCAGATTAACGGTTTCGTTATCATTTTCCGATATACGCATGGTTAGCAAATTAGTCTTTTTGTGTTAGATTGTGTGTTCTGCGTTAGATTTTATCCAAACACAGTAACATTTAATTTTTTTTTTCATTTTGCAATATATTCGTGGTTTTATAATAAGAATCTACTATGAGTTAGATTTTATATTCGCAGATCAGAGGTATATTTGCCATATCCCGATATGCGTGGTTTTATAATAAGAGTCTGCTCTACATTAGATTTTATATTTGCAGATCAGCGGTACATTTGCCATATCCCGATATGCGTGGTTTTCTAATAAGAGTCTGCTCTACATTAGATTTTACATTTGCAGACTAAAGGTTCCTTTATTTTTTTTCCGATACATGAGCTGTTTTGAGGCATCTTTGTCATATTACGATATTAGCGTGATTTTATAAAGCGTCTGCTCTGCGTTAGATCCTTTCATTTTAAAATGTAAATCATGTGCTGATAGTTACTTTGACACAATAAAGGCGTAGTTGAATGGCGGATCCGACTGGTCAGAGCAAGTACTTTTAACAACGACACATCTCACTTTTAGTCGACACGGATTAAGCATAGTTTCATCCAGAGTCAATTCAGTGGGGCATTGTCAAGTACACTATCTGTTGCCATGTGATCTTTGCAAGTAGTCAGTAAACTCAGGATGGCGTGTGGTTTTGAAAATGGTCGGTATACTTGCACTAAGCTGGTGATATTGGATTGTGGTCTGTATACGTCGGTAGGCCGTTTGTCCTAGAAAATGTTAAGTTTACTTGCCGGTGGTCTTGGAAAGTGATCAGTATACTTGCGGTATGCCAGAGGTCTTGGGGAAATAGCCAATATACTTCGGTTGGACAGGGGTCATTTCTTGGGTGAACGTAGATGAATTTTCTCTACCACAACAAAAACTAGTCGCCTTCGTCTGACTTGCGAAATGAGTGTGGGTGAAATAAACAAAAGTAAATCTATACCATTGGTTTTTCTACTTACTCTTTGATCGTTGCATATGGAATTATTGGGTCATTATCTTAGTAATTATGAGGACAAAGAATAACTAATCCCGATATAAACTAAATTACTTTTTTTCTTTTTTTCCGGTAACCCACGACAAATTAGATAAAAGCAGTCGTTAACTATTATCATTATCTATCACGCATGCGCATATTTATAGATACATCGTATTGTTAAGTTCTAGATGGAGGTTAGCATAGGAAATAAAATCCACGTCTCCGCCAAACATACCTTTTTCAGTAGTTTAAAGACATGAGTAACAAACATTTAGATCTACATCTCATTGACACATGTAGAAGAATATAAGTACATAAAAAATCTCAGATACCAAAGTATAAATATTTAGGATGTCCAGGATATGGAAGCTAAAAGACCAGTGTTAGACAATACACCGGATTTATTTTCTATACTGCTGCTGCTGCATCAAAAGTGCTTCAATCCGACTGATTGAATAAAGTTAAGTAATAAAGATGTCTCCAGGTCACGGAAGAATCTTCCACTAAATGCTGACATTTCATTTCTGACTTTCTGACGGAATACTTTATAAAAAACATATAAGCAAGGTCAGTCTTCTTTTAGATTGAAAATAAATGAATGGAATTACGTCATAGTCACCCGGAAAAAATGTTGGCACGTATGACGGAAGTTGTAATGTTTGCATCAGTATTTTAATAAAGTGATTGGAGTACATTATACATGTAAAGTTTTATAACTTGAATGTATTTCACAAATATGCGTTAGGTGTTTTTCTCTTGGTTTCTCTTCAATCATTTTTTTACCTCTCGAAATATTGTTCCAAATAACTGTTTTATTAACAATAACACGATTTTGATTACTATCTCTCTGTTAGATCACTTAAATATAAAAACTAGAATCACTTGTCAGAATTTGTGTTTCTCGTTCAAATGCACACGAGATAGAATCCCTGCTGTTGCACCCATAATCATCGACATTTTCACTACCCCAATGATTTTAACCTCTGTCCTATGATCGTATATATCGTATATATTTGAGCAAAAGAGATTTACTGTATTACTTCTAAAGTGTAATGATTTCGGGAGCATATCTCTCTCTCTCTCTCTCTCTCTCTCTCTCTCTCTCTCTCTCTCTCTCTCTCTCTCTCTCTCTCTCTCTCTCTCTCTATATATATATATATATATATCAGATTGATCATATGGATGTGGAATCTATTTATGACCAAAAACCACCTTCGAAAAATTTTAAATCCAAATGGAAATGTACAATACAACAAATGACCAAATTCAATCATAATAATTGAATAATTGATGTTGAAAAAAGTGTTAATTAAATGTTTTCCATATTTGTGTGCTTGTTACACCAAGGTGTATTGTAGCGATAAAGAATGACGTTATTCAAAGACCAAAACGGGATACAGTGACTAAAATGTATAATTAGTTATTGATTAACTATTGAAACGATTTGGACAGTACTGTAGGGAATTGGCCAAGGCTTTCCTTTTGGAATTGTCTGGTACAATCGGGCCAAATTATATACCATATTGCCAAGAGGATAACAAAATTACTGGATATATAATTAGAAAATAAGTTCATGATGGACTTACTGAACATGATGCCAATTATATAAAAATGTTCTCGGATTTCGGCGTTAAAATAAAATACAAAGTATATTATCTTAAACTGAATACATTGAAGACACTGGGAATGCATTCACTTTAGTTGCGCATTCATAATACGGATATGAAAATCATTAATTAGTAACTATGAAAATTAAGAAAATAATTCATTAATTACACACGGTAACGTTATTACCATTATATGAGAAGGATGTTTTGATGTATGTACTCACAGTCGGTTAACAGTACTATTAACATCATTGATATTGAAGTAATTGCCCGGATGTGATACCTCGTATTGTAATTTACACAAAATTAAACAGATTGCAAAACGACTTTACGACTTTGAGCAGTATAATGCTGCATCCTACATAGAATAGTATTTTTCATGACAGACGATGAGAGTTGAAATCCAATGCATTGAATCTGAAAAACTAAGTCGATTTGATTTTTAAAAGTCTTTATAAACAAGGGTAAGTTTTCTTTAATAACTTGTCTATCTATATTTATACAGCGTTAATTAGGGACACACAAACTGATCGTAAGCACTACATATTTTAATTCAGTATACAATTTATGCCAAAAAATTGTTTTTTGTGTGTGTTTATAACTGTAATGCGGATATACTTTACTTTAAATGAAAGTCCTTAGGTGCGTCAATTGGGTAGATATTGTCCGGTTCACATAAGATGGCAGGGCAGAGTAATATTTTGATTATCATACGGATGATTCTACTATATAAGAGGAATTTTCTCTAATTATGAATTCTAGTAAATAGGAAATAGATTGTATCCCTCCGCATACGAAGACCCTGAAGGGGATATGCAGAACGTGGAAAACATAGCTTGGTCTCCGTACTATCGTCAGAATGAAAATAAGCAGTATTATTACTTGGGTATTTGTAAACCCCATATTTCAGTACATTCAGTACTTTGATTACTTTGAGAAACGAATCCTTGCATTTCGCCTGTTTGATTTCCTTTCGCATTTTCACCAGTTCATTAATCTGCATTTTCAAGGAATGGATTGCTTTTTTTCTCCAATTCAGTTTCTTTACAGACCTACTGAGTATTGATAATATCATTAATTTGGCAGTTACGTCTTCTACTAAACGTAACTTAAAACAGTAAACAATAGGAAAGTCACATTAGTCGGGAGTGTTTGAGAGTATTGAAAAAAAAATTACAGTTAATGAGGTGCATGCAAGAACGCGCTCGGGATAATTACCCAAGAAGGAGCGAAACACTCATTAAGGATGAGTAGCTTAATCAACATGGCATCTTATAACTCTATGACAAAAAGAAATCATGAACTTATCATTAAATATTCTGACTATTTTGATTTCAAATCTATATTTATAATGTCTTAACAGTGTAGCATTTGTAATCCAAAATAAAAGAAACGTATCACTAATCCATCAAAATATGTGGATATAAAGTTGTACTTTGAACAGCCATCTAATTTACATTTTACTAAACTGAGCAATTTAAATGTTTTGAGATAAAACATAATTGATTTGCTGTTTGTATTGTATACGTTTTTGTTAATGCCACAAGCCGACAAATATCATAATAACAAAGCAGTAAAATAATTCAAGGCAAAAATCGATGCAGTACACATTTCTGGATTTAGTCAATCTTACAAGAAATCAATTGCACAAAATTTAAAGTGAATATTTACTAGACATTTCTCTAGATGCGGTCTTTATCAATGTCACATTGCATTCGCATGATTTAAAAAAAACAACAAAAAACACTTTTTAGATATTGCTATTACAAATGAGATTTGAAAAAATTTGAACAAAAAATTCCGTTTGCACTCCAAACTATTGGATCATACAATATTTGAAACATCATAAAAAGATGTTATAATTCTAAATCTGAGAGGTATTACATTAATTGTAAGTTTGATTTTGTATTACAGTGACTAGTAAAGGTCAATGTTCATATAGCGATCATGTAGAATTCGACCCTCACCGTTTTTCTGCTGTTTCGAAACGATATAGCAAAAAAAACTAATGCTTTCTCTAGGAATATTCAGTGTGTGTTATTTCTATTCTTGCATTTGTTATAACGAATATCATGATTTAAATCATATTAGCAGGAAAATTAAACTAAAATGATTATTTTGATTATTGAATCTATATATCAGGCCTACAATGCATTTACACATATAAGGATCTATTTCCAACACTCGTATGAAAACAAAGAGTCATCGTATTGATTTTTTATGAGGGAGATAACTCTTCATAAAAAGCGCAGCTACTTCGGTGTTCCAGTCATGTTCCGGTAGCCTGTAAAGCAACCCCCTCTCGTTTTGCCCGGATACTTTTTCGAGAGAAAACAGCTATGCTACTTTTAATCATTGCACTAAATATTTTTAAGAGAAGTTCATTTCGTTGCTGATTTCTTATTCATCAGTGATATAAGCGTCAAGTTATCGTCGTGGGGTTTGTATCCATATTCAAATAATGTTATATCATATCTATTACGTATTTCCGAATCTAAAATGTTATTAACGAAAATTTGAAATGTAATTAGCAACGATGTAAACTTCTAGATGTTAATTTAATCAGAGGATGACTATCAAGAATTACTTCCCATCCATGGATGTCGATTGGGGTATCAGAAAAGATGATATGAATTACTGGTATTCTAAATCAGGAGTGACATGTATCACGTGACGTGTAAAGCATTTTTTTAGTTTACCAATTTAAATGACTATTGTATCGTCGACAGGTAGAATACTGTAAAATGAAGTCGAAGAATTATTGTGTTTTTGTGATCGCGCCTGTAATTTTTAAAACAAGTAGTTTTATCAGCTACAGTTCACCTAAATTTACGAGTTGGTTATATTTTCTGGGGTGCAATCATATGTTATTGACCAACTTGAACTGATAAAATTGAATATGGTAAGACAGACCTCTATGTATCAGTGAATACCTTTTCTGTAATTCCATCTTTTTGATGGGTAATTATATTCAATAAAGTGTTAATTGAAGAATTTTTCATATCTTATTTTGATCAAATACAGATACGTATTACATTTTTTGTGCTACTAAATTCAATAAATTTCAGATATTTCAGAGTTGATATTGTGTTAGTCTACTGTTTCAGAGGTTCTTTGTTGATTCCTTCTGGAAATGTCTATGCCAATGTAACATCCATGTAGTACATACCAACTATAATAACTTGTTTTGATCAATGGCGAGGTACGCGTTGGATTTATCAACATAAAGGGAATTTTGAATTTTGCAATGCTAATATGATTAATTAATGGTTGATTAATACAAAAGATCGTGCTAAATTATTTCTGATGTTGAGGTCGTGTTTTGGGTTTTAGTAAGTCAGCTTTTAGCGTTTTTATATTTGAAAGCTATACAGACAATGACTTATATACAACATCCAATATGGCGGTTGCAAATCAGAGAAATGATTCTCTGTATGCCTATGCCCAATTTCCACAATACTTTGATATGAGTATTACAAAGTGTGTTATTACATGACTACATACTCAAAAATATGATGGAAATTGTAATTCATAATGACAAGAATTCGTCATAAAAACAATTGCTACTAACACCAATATTTTCTCAATAGATACAATAATGAGTATTATATAAGGAATGTTATAAACTGATTAATCTATAACTGTATGATATTACACTACATGACGATTACTGACAGTGTAGTTGAGACGTTGTGTTGATAATTCTGACATTTAAATGGCATTGAACTGACATACTTGGTATCACTGCATGACGATGATGATGATGACAATGATGATGATGATGGTTGTGGTGGTGGTGATGTTGATCAGACAATGATTATATGGTAAAATCAATGTACCCATCATCATCATCATTATCATCTTCATCGATTACAGCTGTACACATGATAATTCAGGTTGTGTTATCATTTGAGTATATTAGATATCAATTATGAATATCATGTCATGACTTATTCAAATTATTCAATTTAGATTTCTAAATATATCACACTCATATATTGTGCTGTAAAACATAATTCACAAACGTGTGACAAAACGGATGTAAAGCAAAGGTTTTGTACAGCTGTATTTTTAAACAGTATTGTACACACTACAGAATTTTGCTTTTTTATGATTAGGCATTTTCGATTATTAGATTTTCGATCTATTATAGGAGATTTCATAGAGCTACGAGCTGCTGATACGGTAACAAATCAGTCGCAAAAGCCAGGTCGGTACCTCTGATGGAGTTGACACTAATGATTGCTAACGATTAGCAAAACAACATTGCTGAACAGAAAACTATAACACCTATTTAAATACTAAGGATGCATTTGGGATATTTTGATTTCTTTACCTTCTTTTAAATGCCACGTCGGGGCCTCCGTGATAGAGGTTTGCATATAAAATAAGAACAATTTAAAGTCTATGTAAAACAGGATTCGAGTTCCCGTTTCAAAAAGTGCATTTTTATTTAAGGTGGTTAGCCAACGAACTTGCAATCTGCGTTGATCTATTCCAGAAAACATGTTAACTCTTTTCTCCTCAAGTATTTAATTAAAAGGGCATTAGCTGTATTTTTTCTAAAAAAGATTCTTTCCTTTCACACTAATTGATACACTAGCAAAAAGAGATATACACGGGCATAAAAATTCTTAACTTCCTATTTATTTGCAAAAATTGCTTGAGAAACCCCGGTTTAGCACTTTCTCAGTTGCAACCGATTAACTCAACCTTACTATTTGTTATATGACTACCACACTGGACCTGACCTTATTTTCACAAAATATATAAGAGTATAATATTTTGTATGCTTGTGTATAGCTCTTATTTAGTACTGTACATCATGTACATGTAATAAAAGTTGAATAAATTGAAATTATTTTGTTAAAGACAATTAATGCTCCTTTAAACTGACCATGAATAACATTGTTTGGTGTGACATAAAACGCCATTCGGAGAAATAGACAAGCGGTAGTAAATAAATGTTGACACAACCGAACCGAAGAAGCATTAAGTTAATACCTATCGTGTCGTCCTTTGCTTGTTATGATTTATCAGCAGATTCACTGTTATAAAAAGATAATTCGAAGCATTTGTTGGCGCCAACAATCTAAGGGAATACATGTTGTAGTGTCTCATTTCAACCATTAATAAGATTTTCTATTGAGCTGATAGCCGAGAGATTATAAAATATTTTCTGATTAGTAACAGAATCTACCTAATCACTATATTGTACAACTAGTTATAAATGAAATTTCAATTTGTTTGTTTGTCTTGCACTCAACAATTTTGTCAATGATATGATGACGGCCAGTTTATAATGTTGGTGGAGATAACCCGATTACATTGTACCCGGGAAGAGATACCGGCCTTCGGCAAGTAAACTTGCAAACTTTCTCACAAAATCAGTTTCAATTCCAATGGGGCTCTGCGCTGATCAGATGGGAGAGACTTCGTCGCTTATAGCGCGATGTTCTAACCGCTCGGCAACGGATACCCTTTTACCGTTGTTGAAAGAGAAAAAATTGTTTATTTCCACAATAAAATGTTCATCATTAGAAAAACTGAATGATCGAGCTTTTGCATACAAAGTATAGTTTCAGTATGGTTCTTTACATGATTTCCTGTTATCTTAATATAATAAATTTCAGATACCAAAGTATAAATCAATAGAATGTCCAGGACATAGATACAAATCCGGTAAAAATGGACAAACACGGACCTCTGGAAACCAAGAGGTGGGATCAGGTGCCATGGAGGAGTAAGCATCCCCTGTCGACCGGTCACACCCGCCGTGAGTCCACAGTCAAGTCCAATGAAACACGTGAGGAGTGTATCCTCGTCACAATGGGTACAGACGTCTTAACAACCGCCAACGAAAAGGCAACTCAACATTTCACTTAGTGAAACATAGTAGTCGCAAACAAGACTATTATACCGACCGTAAAATTTGCGGAACGTTGACATCAAACGCGGCCTTCGATATCCCTGTGTCAATAATTTGTCACTGAGTAGTTTACCTCTGTATATGAAATCTTCATATGTTGTACACGCCCTGGCATATCGGATCATTTGTGAAATATAAACTCCATATGCGGGTGACTGGAGGATATTACTACTTAAATGTGGGAAATTTACGATGGGAAAGCCGAAAGCGTCGCGTTTGTCGTAAGCTTAGTTGCTAATTTCCCGTCTGTGTTTATATTAAGTAAAATGTCTAAGTATGAAGCGTGTGTGCTTGATTCTGTTGTATCTTTAATTTCTAGTTCGCTGGGATATATCGCATTGACATATGTATGAAAATTGTCATTATTAATTGACAAAACTACGTCGATATATCTAAGTGTCAAATTTAAGGACACCACTAACTTTAAATGAATTTTATTGTTTTTCTTTAAGAGAAAATTCATTAGTGGTTGCATTGCTCTACAATTACACTTTAAAGATACACAGATATTTTGGAAAGAGTTTGAAAAAGCTATAGCGTTCTATATGGTTTCTATCTTCCTCTTCCTTATTTAAACTGTATACAAGCCACGCAGAAACTGGGACATTGTAAGTTATTTGATTATCTATATTGTTTAGGGTAAATCTCAACGTAAGTATATATAGTATGTGATCACCAATACCTCCCTTGTGGGTTTTGTCATTGGCATTTTGGTGATCAAAACACATTTAATTAAAATCAATAATTTTGGGTGTGAATTTAAATATGGACGCCCGATAGATGTGAATGGATGACAGGGGATACTAATCCCGCCTTTGGAGTTTCCATACGGCATTGTTTGTCCACTGTTCATCGTTTTTGTTCTTTTGTACTTCACCATCGTCACTACTTTAACCTTCTATTATAATTGATTCTAAAGATGGGATCATACGGTGAGGCAGTTTCAAATTTTTTTTTAAATACATGGTGCAACTTCATATTAGAAAAAATGGAGACAATTGTTTTTGTCTAAAGATGTTAAATTGAAAAATGATATAAAATTAAAGACAACTAGCAAGTACATTGAGCGATCCACCAGTGGTGCGCCATCAGTACCAATCATAGGCATCGGAACCGGGGGGGGGGGGGGGGGGGGTGGGGGGGGGGGTGTTGGGGGGGGGCTTAGCCTTTTCTGCAAAGATATGCATAGGTGTTGAAAATTGGCCCCCAGACGTTTCTGGCGTGTGTGTTTTAAGTTGGTTTAGCCCCCCTCCTTTCAATTGCTTCCGACGCCAATGCCATTAATTACAGTTGAATATTATTTAGATCTATATAGAATATTTAGTAAAGTAAATACAAATACATAGTTGTTCCGAGTCTGTGTTGTAAAATACAAGGAGAGAAAACAAACGACATATCTATTGGACTCTTGAATACCATTATGTGCGAAGGTTTGATTGAATTTTACCTAAACAGATTACTTCAGGAAATAATTACGATACTGTGTAGTTCAGTATGACACTGTGAGACACGCACATTAATCGTGTCAATCTTTCTTTTTAAAGTTTTAAAAGCAACATAAATCGTGTTTTAGCTTTTGTATAAGTAATAAAGAGATATACACTTTATAGGGTTTCTTTATGTAATTAAAAATAAGTATTTCAACAAAATGTTGTACATAGAAAATTTCAAGTCAAAAAGAAATGCACAGCATCCCTGAATAAGAATCATCGAAAGAAAATAAAATTGAAAACCAGAAAAAATATTGTTTCTTTATTTAATTAACACCCAGCAGAAACTGACGTCGATACAGTAAATGCTGGCTCTTTACCAGACACGTCGTCGTCGCCCAAGATCTGTTTTATGTCTCAGCATTTAATTTACACAATGTTTGGAATTAGTTATGATTTTACTACTTACAAATTTTTCCTTTTTTTTAAATAGCCGGGGGATTTTTTTTATAGTCCTCATATCTACAAATATATACGTATTTCAAGAATTTGTTATATCTACTTGTATTAGAAACCATTTGCAGTGACCTAATGATTTAATACTTTGACATCTATATTTTTAACTTTCATTTATAATCATACAAGTATTTGATGCTGATCAAAGATTTAGGCGACACTGTTTATCAATTTGTATCTATAACTGAAATCAATTAATTAATTTAAATCAATTTTGAATCCTGTACCCCTCAAATCTGAAATAAAAAATTGTAAATTAACTAAATTGATTTATTACTTAAATGTTTTGCTAAAATACGTATATGAATATTAATTTAATGGTAAAGCACGTAACCAAAACCAAACCACAGTACATGTTATATTAACAAGTGATAATACATATGCATGTACTAAGACCGAGAATGCCGCGTGGTTAGAGAATTGCGCTTTAAACTATGAAGTTCAGAGCCCCACTGGAATCTAAGCAGATATTATGGGGAAAATTGCCTGTTTACTTGCGGGAGGCCTGTAATCTCTTCCTTCCGGGGTACATTGTAACCAGATTCCCTCCTCAACCATTGAAAACTGGTCGCTTCTGTTGAAAAATTGTTCAGTGATGCGAAGAACACAAACAAAACAGTAAAAGACCACAATTCCGGATTCCAGTTGTTTATACGATTATACAAACAACGACATTTGAAATAAAATTTTCACGGAATGCTACACAAACATTAGTTTTGTTCATTCATCATAAACATAGAATCAAATCAAATTCATGTTGTAAATTTTACAAAGAATTTTATTGAAAAAATACATGCACTTCTTTCCTTCTCAGATATCATTCCTGGACTTAAAAATCTATGAACAATCGAAATCAATAAAACCACAAACAACAACCCGGATCTCCAACACATTTATAACAGTTGAATGCTTCAAATGTCCATGTTAGTTCTTCTTCACAAACATGTCAATACATGACAACGTATCCAGATAGACAGACTAGTCATCACTTCCCGGCAACATTTATACTGTTGATCAGAAGCCATAAATTAATGTCACTTGTCGCTTGATTTGATGTCCTCATACACGTAGTTCTGTTTTATTTAATCATTATCAAATGAAATATAACCGTGATGTTAGTTTTATGGATGCCAGATCGAAAAGATCAAACACAAATCTTTCGTTATATTGTAGTACGGTCGTACTGCGGAACGATATTTTCTTTCGGTTATTTAAATTTCATCAGATATTCAAATATTGATGTGTTTCCATATTTCATGGGATTTTAATGACAATGATTATTACACTAAACTTGATGATTTACCAAAGGGATACAAACACGAGACAAGGTCAAGCTTATGTACAAATGTCGCTCAATGGAGGATGGAGGTATAATGACTTGTTGATGACAATAAGGAGGAATAATAGTATATAAGTAAATATCCATTTAATAGTGACAAAATAGAGGCACGTCTTTGATATCCCCCAATAGTGACACCATAAGCATATTAAAAGCCTCCGTGGACAAGGAATCATTACTTTAAAGCAAATACTGGCATGCATATAAAGATCCCCAAGGGTGGACACATTGACTTGAGGCATGTCTACAAAAGTCCCCAAACGATAGCTAAATATATTCATATTTATAAAGGGCTTCCAAAGACAGCAACACCGAGGCATGTCTAATAAAGACCTCCAAAAGATGGCCATATAGAAGCATGTCTATAAAGGTCTCTCAAATATGGCAACAAAGAGGCATACCTATAAAGGCCACTCAAAGATGACAATATAGAGGCGTGTCTATAAAGGTCTTCCAGAGATGACAAGATAGAGGCATGTCTATAAAGACCTCCCAAAGATGGCAATATATAGCCATGTCTATAAAGGCCTCCCAAAGATGGCAATATATAGGCATGTCTAAAAAGGCCCCCCAAAGATGGCAATGTATAGGCATGTCTAAAAAGGCCTCCCAAAGATGGCAAGATATAGGCATGTCGAAAAAAGCCTCCCAAAGATGGTATTATATAATCATGTCTAAAAAGGCCTCTCAAAGATGGCATTATATAAGCATGTCTAATGAGGCCTCCCAATGATGGCATATATAAGCATGTCTAAAAAGGCCTCCCAAAGATGGCATTATTAAAGCATGTCTATTAAGGCCTCAAACAGTGGAGACTGGATAGAGACGGCATAGTGTGACCTGAAATTACTAGAATTGCATTATTATAATACTGTTAATACATATTAGTTATGTGTACATTAATGTTTTTATAAAATAATTACTAAATCCATTGACATTTACACATTTTGTCGGCATTTTTGTTTTGTTTCCGTTCGTAATAAAATACATTTATGTAATTCGATGTACGGTGTGGCGTCGACAGCGCATTTTACTGAACTAGGAAGATAAGAGTTTCAATTACTAGAATTATGTTGCAAGATTAAACAATATATGTACAATACACGCAAATTATGTAACTAGCATGTGCATGCGAAAGTATGACGGTGTTATGTTTATGGTTCATTGTATTCGTAGTTTCCTCTCTAGTTAAAAAGGGGCCAAAAATTGTGGTGTATATAAAATGCTTTTCATTCTTACATTGTCTGTAACTGGGAAATTAGTGCAATAAAAATGGTTGGAGGCTGAGTCAAATTCCTGTGATAAAGAATATTTTATTTCATATAAAAAGCACATATCGCCCCGTTTAAAATTTCTTTGCACAATCTTATTTTGACGAAAAGAGTCGTAATATAAAGTGCGTTTATCGACGAGTTTGTTCGAACTAACCATTTTCACAAATGCAAATTACAGTCTACAAAGCAAAAACACCTGGATTCCTCGCTGATCAAATCTACTAAATATTCCATTTGTGCATCACTGATACTCTGGCCAGTTTACTGATTTTTTGGCCAAATAGCATCAACGGCATAAAGTATATCAGCTATATTACCATCCAAAAGTTTGTTGTCTAAAACTTTCTCAGAACACCCAGAACCAGATTCTATATTCATCTTAGAAAAGTTAGAATCTATACTTGGTTGTACAGTAAATAAACTATTGCTTTTTCTGTCCATTCTAGAACGCATTCTAACATTTCGATTGAATAGATTACCAACACTTTTACTCCAAAAGTTAGATATTTTTCCTTTTATACTATTCTTTCTATTCTTCGATGAATTTACTTCGAAATCTGAAAAGTCCGAGTCTGCTTGTAGAGAGGAAAACTCATGAAGACGAATGAGTTCCGAAGTGCCTTCATTATCATAATTTCGACCCGATGCACCACATGGTAAAACATTATACTCTTCGTCACTGAATGTGGTTTGTCGACTTGGAAATTTGGAAATAGACTCATTTCTCTCGTCTATATTTTCACAAGATCTAGCAGCATTTCGTTTTCGTTTTAAGAATGTATGATCATGTTTGTATATTCTCTCTACATAGGATTCGGATTTCTGCTTTACAAATTCTGGTCTTTGACGAGATTTCTTAAATTGCAAATCTTGCAGTCTAGCTCGTAAAACATTTAGCTCTCGTATTTTGTGGTCTGTTACCGGGTCTCCGGGAACATAAAGTGTCCTAGTTGACATGTGTCTTTCTGGTGAATCAGTAACACCATATTGAGAATCACAAACTGATCGTTGTTTCACTAAAACTCCTCGTCGCTTCGGTACTTGAAGAAAGTCATCTCGGGAATCGATTAAATCGAAACTGCTATTCTTTGATATTCCTTCGTTACTGTCTTCTTCCTCCTCCGGGATATCCTCTGAAATCGATGATTTGAATGTGCTACTCCAGTAAGGAGTTTCTGAACTTCCGTGAGAATCGAAGGAATCCGAATTTGCTCCAGGAAACAGAAACTGACCATGTTGTCTCGAATCTGCAGAATGAGTTCTTTTGAATTTTTCAAATATTTCCAAATTGTCGCTATCAGTGTCGTCACTTTCAGTCATTTGAATCATCCAAGTAAATAGTTTACTGTAGGAATCCATCTTACTTACATCCTCTACGTCTTGAATCGGAGTTGCTTCTTTAACAGTGTCATCTGTAATGCACAATGTAAATATAAGAAAAGCATAATTTCATATAATAAGGGAAATCGGGTGATCCAAAATAGTAGTAGAATGTTCTGACTAGAAGTATACATTTATGAAAATTATAAAAACTAGGTTTAACTGAGAAAAATTAATTTGGCCTATAACTACGTGAAAATCACGTTAATCACGTTAATACACATTAATACTATTTTGGTATAGTTAAACCTTGTTTTTCTTAGTAAAATATATATCTCGAGAAAACTAAGATAAAATACACATTTTGTCCACAGGAGTGTATAAGTAATCCAAATTTTATTGGAATTACTTGTAAGATAAAATATTTTTGTGATTTTAGAACCAAATCTTTATCATTTAAACAAATATGTTAATGAGAAAACTAGCCATGGAAAGGTATTTCTTGCACTTCATGACGTCACAGTAAAATGTTTAAAAGCGGTGGACATATACAACAAATAGAGTAAATGCAGCGGGAGTCAGAAGTATAAGATAACGTTATCCGAAATAGTATTTTGAATGCTCTATCCTTCCTGGGAACCCACTTTTCGGGTCTCAACAACATCATTCTGACGTTCACAGCAATGTTGCGAAGAAAGAAGGTGTCAGTTGTACTAATTCGATACATGTCGTTATGACAGCGTTAAAAGAAACCTAAAGATAAATAATAAATATCTGTCGTTTCCCTTCCTTAGTATCTTAGTGTTTTTCTTCAATACACTAAGTTTTGTTTCAACTGTGTTTCGCGACTTTCAAAACATTTTCAGTTACACGGCGGCGGCAATTCTTAACGGTTGAGGAGGGAACACGGTTACAATATATATGGGAAGAGTTCACCAACCTTTTGAATCTAAACCGGTCTATAAATGAACACGATATGTATGGATATGCTAAAGGCTTTCTAGTATATATTCATTATATTTGTAAATGCAGAATTGTAATTCAAATATCGTATGGAAGTGAAATAATTATACGAAAATTCGAACTGGATACTATAATGTAAACGATACTTTGACGTAAAATGATACTTGCTATTAGCAAAATATATTTTCTTGTCAATTCATTTACCTGGTAGTGAAATCAAATGCATACTGCAAATAACGCATAAAACTGTCATCGATTCACTTGCATTATGTTTTCAGCTCAGTTTCACCACGCTTCATTGATTTTATAACAAAACACAAATTACATCTCTCCAACACCAAACAGATATACTTCAAATGTTTCAAAATTATTAACAGCTTAATTTATGTATGTTGATATGAGGTAATAGGTAAACAGAGGAATTGATTAATTATTAATGATTTTAAAATATTTCACTGTGTCAACAAAGAAAAGCAACATTTCCATATCGATGTAGAAAAAGTAGTCATCAATTGCTGATGTACATTCAGCTAATTTACCCCCTCAGTTTACTGAAAAAACATTGAATTAGATATATCTTCAGTATTGCATACAATTTTATATATCTGCCTGTAAATTTGCACAAATGTCTTACCTTCATTTTCTGATTCTTCTTCCTTGTAAAATCTACAACCACGTCGACATTGTCTGTTTCCCATTGTTTGTAACTTCAAAATAACATCTACTCCGCTGTCTCTTTGCCGTTAATGCTATTCGCGCGACATTATGTCCTGTTCAGGTAAGCGTCTGATGTCAATCAATTATTACTGAGCAGTTGATTAAGCCCACATTTCTAATAGTGAAATGCAATATAGCGTGCTGCCAGAACTCCAGAATAAAAATTAAAAACGAACGTAGCACTTCACGCTGCGAAATTCTGATCGTCGAACTAAAATCGCGACATCGATCATGCTTATATATGATGGCCTCAGTCACTCAAACGAGTTTTCAAACTAAGCTGTCGTGATGTAACTATGTCCATTATTTTCGAATATTCTATACGCCGAGATAATAATTCAATGTATAGTCTGGTATCCAGGTTCGTTTAGATATGATAAATGATGTTATATCTGTTTCACAATGCAATCAATTAAAATGTATTACAATTATCTGGAATTTGATGGTTTTGTTTCAACTTTCAAATGTGGGCAGTTACTATTCACGTGATTGCTAAAGTATCACCTTGGGACTACAAGAACACATTTTGATGGAACTACAAGAAGAAATATCTACATATGTTTGTTTTTATGATAATATTCTGTTACTCTATGTAAAATTTAAACAAAACAATACACATTTTAGCAAATGAAATACATACCATTGTACTTATTCGATTAACAACTTATACAGTATACGGAAGAACTTCATTTGATAGTTTTAGTATTGTTTTATAAATCATTTTTCATTAAGTCATAGAAATTATGTCCTCTAGTAAGAGGCTGATGGTATCGGTCATATCATGCTATCTAATACCACCCTTGATCCTGGTGTGATGAAATTCTAACCGTTTGTTACCTGACGACATTTCTTCAGATATTTAAAATGTCAAAGGTATACCTATACAGATTGTCGGATCAATGTTGAATTCGTTTATTATAAATTCAAAAAAAATTCATCGACTTAAAATGATATAAATTTTAACCGTTTTGCCACTGTATTACCATTTTTCTTATATAGTTTGTTAAACACGTTAGGCGCTATATATTATAATAGCTCTGTGTCTCTCCATTGCGTCATCATTGGGTATACAGTTTCTAAATAAAATGCAGTAAATACTGGCAAAATTTTGTCAGTAAAAAGAATAATTTGATGATAGAGCAAATGATAAAAAGAATTTTCTGAAATTCTGAACCATTGAATATACTAGACATGACGCACATCCACAAAAAACGGACAGCACCAACCTGCCATACGTCATATGAATAACTAAAATAGGATTTTAATTTGACATTGGCTATAAGGATATTCTAGATATCTTCAGTGTGGACATCGAATGCTAAGGTATAGGTATACCAAGGTAAATTAACACATGTTTACAAACACAACGAGTCCAAATCAAATCATAACACGGGTGACAAGTTACTTGTCGTCAGAGAAGTATTCGAGATTCAGTAATGCATGGAGTCCGTGCTATGTGTTACCTATACAACTTATTTATGGAAAGTAGACCGTATTGTATTTGTTTCTGACTAAACTAGAATGTGCCACTTTACTTTGGTGGACATATATATACAATTTTAGAAAGGAGATTACTGCTAAGAACAGAAATCTCCATAATGATCATTTATTTAGTTCTTCAGAACCCAGTAGACTTGGCCTTTAATACGCATGAAAACAACGACAATAACAAAGATTGCACTGCGTTATCATTGATACACCTTTTTCAAAAGGCATCATGTTCGTACTTGATTCATATCACTGAATTATGACAAGGACTGTAACAAAATGTCTTTAATATTCAAACGTCCATTAAATATCACACTTTTCATCACGTAATGTAAATATTCTCATCAGAAGTAACAATGAATGAAGCGATGATTAGCTCCGAAAAGCTCTAGTTTCCAATTATAGCCAGCCTTGTATCGATTTATATGAGTGTATGTAATCATCGACAATTGTTCTTGGAATTCATATATAATTTATCATCTTTTAAAACTTCCAAAGCTTCTATGTTTTATTGCTGTCTAGGTATACACAACAGATTTATATACCTTAAAGTGTCCCAAGAAATCTGATATGTCTTTAAAAAGCATAGAATGTACTTAATAAGATTTGCTTTAGTTTACCGCAGCATTGACCAAAAGATCAATTTACTTACGACCCAATTATTGACAGTGGTTGCCACTTTACATTGATAGTATAATTTCCGCTGGTAATATTGGTTCGTGAGGAAAAAACATGACGGTAACGCGAAGACATTACCGGAACTGACAATTGTTTCGCCCATTTCAGACATTATTAGGCTTACTTTTGACCACGCAATTATCAACTTCAAATGATATGTCAATACAATCGATGTTACAGTTATTTTCTCAACTTACTTTTTACTTTGCATTAGAAAAATTGATCAAATATAACAAGTTAATAACCGTATTCGGTATGATACTTAAAACATTAAAATGATTAGATATAGATATATATATATATATATATATATATATATATATATATATATATATATATATATATAGATAGATAATTAAATGTCAACAATAGTTAAGTCCAGTGCCAACAGCACAAACACACACACAGACACACACTATCACACACACATACATACATACACATGCACTAACAGACACACACACGCACGTCTCCCCCAAAACACGGTTGAACGGAAAATTAAAGACAAAAACAACACATTTGTTTATTTTCCTTCTTGAAAAGATTAGCTTAAGCTAGTATGAAAATTCTTTTCTGATTGGCTAATGTATAGTTTTTTAATATCACAGGCTGCAATATTGACTTGTTCTATCCCCTGGTACGATCGCGTTTATTATTTTATAAATAATATGAATAGTAAAGAAATAACTTTAACTCCTAAAACAAAATCCGTTATATTTGATGCATATGTTATTTTACAAATAATTAAAACAGATTCATACGAATTACTTACAAATAATTAAACCACCATACAAAACCGATACTCATACGAATGACTTACAAATAATTAAACCACCATACAAAACTGATACTCATACTATTAACTTACAAATAATTAAAATACCATACAAAACTGATACTCATACGAATAACTTACAAATAATTAAACCATCATACAAAACTGATACTCATACGAATAACTTTCAAATAATTAAAACACCATACAAAACTGATACCCATACGAAGAAGTTACAAATAATTAAAACACCATACAAAACTGATACTCATACTAATAATTTACAGATAATTAAACCACCATAAAAACTGATACTCATACGAAGAAGTTACAAATAATTAAAACACCATACAAAATTGATACTCATACTAATAACTTACAAATAATTAAAACACCATACAAAACTGATACTCATACGAAGAAGTTACAAATAATTAAAACACCATACAAAACTGATACTCATACTAATAACTAATAAAAACACCATACAAAACTTATACTCATACGATTTGATATGTGAACAGGTTTGATATGTCTGTATATTTATAGCATATTCAAAATATGTAGAAATATTCCTGCATGTTATATGTTTTACATACACTAAACAAAAATCATACATGGAACATTTCTATATCTATGATCAGAAATCTATATTCATGATAAACGATGACCATGATAACACAGTTGAGATCCAATATTTGTACGCCTTGCATAGTAATGGTGACAACGTTTGTCATGCTTTGTACAAGCAAAGGTAGACAAAAATAAGTCCTCGTTTGTATCTCTCTTGTCTTTATGCTGCATAGTTTTCGTTTGATAATTTCTCATTCTCTCTATTGTCAGTTATCTTAATATAAACAGTTATTGAACAAATAACAATTGATGCGGGTGCATCTAAAAGATTACGCGTTTCTAAAATAAATCCCCCCCCCCCCCCCCCCAAAAAAAAAAAAAAAAAAAACGGTATAAATAATTGAAGTTTTCGACAGAACATTTATATTTCTGATATCAACTGCTGATTGCTTTTTTCAAATCACTGGAATTGTTAGTTCCATAAAGAATAAATCATATAACTGTAATCACCATACAATGAACTTTCATCGCGGTTATCTTCGGTGATGTTGGACTGTCTGACAATGTTAGAATGGCCAATATTTCAGGAACCGATACTAATTATTTTAACATACGGCAATCTCACTAAAAGCAAATATATCTTCAGATGTAATCTTTATAGCCTTTTTCACCAACAATCAGCATTAAAGATCAGAAAATAAAACATATATTTCACCCGTGTAAAGGACCATACATCGATTTAATTTCACGTAACATTGCAACAATCTTAATTTAAAAAAATATTATTCTTAGATGTGCAATGTGCATGGAAGTCCGCAAAATATGTTCTTGTCATTTCACATCCTGAAATAAAAACGGTGAAATTGACGATAAAATTGATAAAACGCCCGTTTTGATCAATAGTTTAATCACGTTTACTATACCTGAAACCAATATCAATATCATTCTTGTACATGCAAAATTTATATCGTGTACTACTGAGTAAATTCCTAAAATATGTTGCTGATAGAGTGATGAAAGTTATGATTTAAAAAATTGAATTATTTATTAAGAAAGAAAATATAATATGCCCATACATTTATATGTATGCAATATTAGCCAAATTATTGTGTTTAACACTTTATAATGTAAGTACAACATAATATTTTATCATAATCATACCGTTCTCTCTTGACTGAAGAATACTTTGATAATAAGATACAGTAATGAGATGAGAAATAAGGTCATTGAAATACCTAAAAGCCTATTATTATTATCAAATGCGAATGGAGAGGGAATCCAACAATGAATAACATAACATATAAGGAAATTTAGAGAATATAAACATCTCAGATACCAAAGTACAATTCTTCAGGATGTCCAGGACACATATACAAATCTAGTGATGTTGGGCGAACACGGATATCTGGAAATCCAGAGGTGGGATCAGGTGTCATGGAGGAGTAAGAATCCCTTTTCGACTGGTTACACTTGCCACGGTCAAATTCAAATGAAATAGTTGAGGAAGAAATCATCGTCAGAACTGTACAGGCGACTCAACAACCGCTATCGAACAGGTAACTCAATATATCATTTAGTGAAACAGAGTAATTGCAAACAAGACTATTATACCTACCGTAAAACTTGTTATTTTAGGTAAAATATGCCTAGTAGTGACTGAATTAGTAATTGTGTAATTAGTAACACAAAACAGTGGTAATAGGAACCGAGAAGTACTTAAAGTAATTTTTAAAAGTACCCATGCTTTTATGAATTGAAACATACTTTCTTTGAAGGGTGGTAAATATTTCAGCGTGCTAAATTTGTCGTTTGATAATTGAATAATTATACATAAGGCACCTGTCTTCTTTTTATTCCTTTAAAAGCAATAGTCTGGTATCCATGTACCTTTTCCAATGACCCTCGCTAGCTCTCAACGTGCACTTTGTACACGTCAGATTCCACATGAAAACAACATTCACATTTCATGTGTATGAAACTTCAGTATAAAGTTCATATCCTATACAAAGCAATGCATGACTTTGTTAAATATTAATATTTCAGTTATGTCATTTTTAAATCGAACGGACATATCTTAAGTTTGTGTGTATTTTGGTGACTTATAAATTATTAACTTATTGCTGGATATTTTAGTTTATACTTTCATTCCCGTCCTCCGTTTGACATTTTATTACTATATTGGATAATCTAGGACAATACACATTGCATCATTATGACAATAACATGTAGACAAGGTAAACAGAGACAACAATTGATTGCAGTTTGCAATTAAAAGTATCGGTACTGTATTGATTTCCCGTGTGTTTGTGTTAGTTCCTTGACTTCTCTTTAAATATAATGAATACATATTAGAAAATTAAAATTAGTAACACCTGTGCCGTTTACCTGCTATGTATATCGCAAGATTAGACGACAGGTGCCTATGTTAACAAGGCGGTAGAAAAATACCATGCGGTCCATATTTAGAGTCATTTAAGACTTGTGTGAAAATTGCAATGGTCAATTTCAATAAGAAAATGGGCCCAAGAGTTTATTCAGATGTCAGTGTGTGTATCCGTTGCCCCTCGCATTTGACATTGACTGGAATTAATCTCTATTTCAACTGTAGACGTCGTTAGTAGTCTAAACTTATCAATGTTACACTTTACTTGACTCTTACTGGTTCGCAATTGATGTCTACAAATAGTGCTCAGAGGACATTTTACATCTGTGTATTATCCGGGTTTTCATAGTAACCGGGTAAATTGTATATAAATGAATAACATTTGCAAGCGAATTTTATTCGTTGTAAACGAGTTTTCATTACCCGAGTTCATATCAAGTAAGTCAGACTGCATATGCTTTTAATTTCCTTAAATCATGGTTTGTCATATGTATTTTTTCATTTTGCATTTCCAGATTCTTTTATAAAATGGTAGGCAAAATTATGACTACGGTATAGTCATTTTGTAATTAAGTCGTGAATTTTATAATTTTCCTTAATTAAAATGATGCACATTTGAAAACTCCGTATTTATACACTTTGATGTAGGTCAGCATTGACTCTCTTTTGACCGAATCATAAGCTGCTGTCTGGGATAACCAATGACATTTCATCATTTCTTAAGACGCCACCGAAAAGAGATTTAGTTTCTCAGACGTAGACTTATGGATTTGATTTATTTAATAAAAGTGTCAATTCCTGGACGTGTTAAAGACACCGTGTAATGAAATCATCTCGATTTAATTCTATAACTTGGAATTTTATATTGCAAAGTAAACAAACAATCAATGGACCATAGCTAGCAGTTATTACATTGGAATTTTATCAACTTTCTTCCCGGATGTCAGTCTGAACATAGAGGTAGTTTCCATTTACTGGATGGGCATAAATACCTAACTTCCTAAAATTAGTAAAATATAAATTCTGAATTTTACATTATTCACTGAGTAACAAACGGTTATAAGCATCCACCTTAAATGGACACAATTGTATGACAAAATATTTAACATTTGTGCAGGAGATTCTTTCAAAGCAAAAACTGAATAAATAAGAAATTCTATCAATGTACAAATACGATTGTTTGTGTATTTTTGCAGTTTCTTTTTAAAATGCATAAAAAGTTGTAATCTAGCTATATTTATTTTCAGTCAAATGTGTATATATATATATATATATATATATATATATATATATATATATATGTGTGTGTGTGTGTATACATGTACAACATGTAAATGATTCAATGATGCGTATAGAAGGATTCACTTTACCCACATTCTTTTACACGTGTAGTGTTAAACAATATTCTTAAAATGAAATCTCTTCGAAGTATTTTGTTACGAGAGTAACAGTAAATTTTACGTATTTAATAGATACTCTTCAAGTCTGTAACCTAGAATACATGTATACGGACAAAATAAGTCAATTCAAAAAATCTAATCGGTTAACTACTCTGGTTTGAAGTCCTTCGAAAACATAGCACATGTGCAGTGTTAAAACAAAAAATAAATAAATAAAAACGGATGAAATATAGGTTTCGACATCGAAGACAAATTGTTGTCGTTAAAAGCATTCTGGGTTATTTAATTTTCTGACATCCTTTAAAACAAACTAGTTTTGACACCCGGCCACACCCTAATCACATCTGCAAACGAAGCAACAGAAGTAATTTTCCAATTGATTTTAGGTAATGTCGCCATGACATATTTCGCGCGTGACAATTTTCAAGATTCGGGTGAGAAACATTTTGTCTTGGGAAATGTAAATCGGTTTTTGTTGACTAAGTGCTGCCATTAAAAAAGCTGATGTCCTGTCACTCTCGTCATTTCTTATATTCGTTCATTAGAGAAAATTTAATTATTGCAGCGATATATAAAGCTAATATCGCTGATTATTGTAAAGCAATGCTGGAACATGATCACACAGAGTAAGAGACAGTTTTATACATGGATACAAACTAATTGTTGCTTTTACAGATAGAACGATGTCAAGGTTGATATTTCGCTAAGGAATTCAATGTAATATTCACTTGATGGTTAATTGGAGGGCCGGTGTATAATTTACACCGTGGAAATCAGTAATTAAATCCATTTGTTCCTCTATGTCATATTGAATAAAATGATTCAAATATATCGATGGTAAGTATTGATTACAAATTAAACATTCTTCCGGTTCTTAGAGGTTGTTGACCTTTTGAAACTAGTGAAGGAAAAGGTTCAGTCTATCAACAAAAACAACGAAAATATATAAAAACATTAAAGCGATGCGAGTTCCTCGGGGCAATTTTATAATACAATTACGTGAATTATTCAATCTAGTCACATAATCTGACAAATCTATGGACCTTGAGGCGGCCAGTTTGAAATTCGGACAAAATATTACTAGTAATTCACGTTGTTTAATCACATTTATTGTGTAGTGATCTTTTCGTTCGTGGTATAAAACAGTCAGCAGTAGTGTTGTCTGTCGTAAACTCGTGTTTTTATATTTACCATGATCATTAATAATTTAATGACTTTTATTGTCTTGCTAGTTGCTAAACTTTGTCCATTCACTGGTCACGAGGAATTGAATTCCTAGTTATCTTCAATACCCATTATATACCACTGGGAAATTACCCGTCTGGTGCAGATAGGGAAAAATAAATTCGTAAAGAACGTCAACTCCCGCAACCAACGTAACGTATACAAAGATACATACAGGATATAGTACTATCAGCGATATCGCTGGTACTATAAAGTTGTATTGCAATTTTTCATCTCATCGACTTAAATATCAAAATAAGATAACAATGAATCAAAGATAAAAAAATATATTAACCATTAAAAAAGTCAGCAAAAATTATAGAGCACCTTTATTTGAGGTAAAATCGAGTCATACAATCTTCCTTGTTTTCAGATAGATTAAATTCCAACATTATCCACCGGGAAGCATTCTGAACAAAGCAATATTGCTATTTTTGGAGAACTAAAAACATATTTTACTTAATCACGTGTTGTGAAACATGTTGTCAGAATATAATTTAGAAAACATTAGACATTTTTTCCGGAGACATACCTAGTCTCTGTACAATCTCATTACCAGTAGAATTTTTATTGCTTTTAAGGAGTTGCTCTCCGGAACAATAAAAAATTGTCAATAAATTAACTGCTCGTAAAGCTACTTACTATTCTGACGTATTGATCCCCTAAGTATAAGACATCTCTCGTTGGAATGGTAAAGAAATAAAAAAAGAAGAGTGGCTACTGAGTACCAAATCAGAAGACAAGAACTCAGCAGACATGTACTTAGAATTCATCCAGGAATAAGTCAAGGAAACTAAAACTAAACTCTAAACTTATTGGCATGATTCCTTAAAAATATGAAATTTTGCACATGGAATAGCATATATATATATATATATATATATATATATATATATATATATATAGCTTATATTACTTAAATGCACCCATAATCTCAGATGATCCCGGTTGGGGTTCGAACTATCAAAATCCGGAGGAATCAATCAGCTGACTCTTTTGCACCAGGCCTTAAACACTCAATTCAAGCTTTCAATTATCAAATAAATTTTGCACATATAATATATACATGTATAACATAATGTAATTATGTATATTATTAATACACTTATTGCTTAATTGCAACTATTTAAAACGTGAAGTGAAATGTATTAGTTGATTGTTGATTTAGATTACTGAAATTGTTATCAAAGACATTTATAACACAACCCAAAGCTATGTATTGAAACCAAGTATAAGTACAATAGTGTCGTATTGATCAGGGTTACATTGCTCAACTATTTATTATCATAATCATTATTATATTATAATTATTATTATTATTATTATATATATATATATATATATATATATATATATATATATATATATATACATATACATACATACACACACACACATATATATATATATATATATATCCAAAAGCATTAAGTTTTCTAATGCATACCATTTTCATACAAAACAAATCGATAATACCGAACAACAGAAAATGCATCATGACATGTTTTTCGATACTAACACATTGGTTTAATTTGATAATGACATGTATTCTATATAATTAAGATTGATAATTTATCCCTTATCACTGTCATATGAGAAGGAATCGAAGAACGCGACTGTTTTAAGCTTCGTGTCAGGTTTTATATAGTTAGCTCTCTCTTTCTCTCTCTCTCAGTTTGTCTTTCTATTTATCTATTTATCTTTACTTCTCTATCAGTCTGTCTAACCATCAGTACAGAGAACTACTTTATGAATGTTTATTGATTTCATCAAAGATTGATAAATTTTCACACTTTGATATCGAAATAAGGTTGTGATTTCTGAGAAGCTAACACCAGAACCTGATGCAAGTACATCAGTGACGTAAGTACCAGAGTGTTGCTAACATCAAAAGAGAGCAGCTTTATGCTTTAATCCCTCAGGCAATAACAGATATCCCAGTGTTACTTTTACATTGTGATGTGATCACAATATCTAATAAACGTTACCATCTTAAAAAACAAATAAAGACACTCTGTACGGAAAATAGTCGCCACTCTAGTCTTAAAACATTTATGATGATAAGATATACTATGCAGACAGACAGAGATACAGACAGACGGACAGACAGACAGACGGACAGACAGCTAGCTAGCTAGATAGATAGATTTTTATAGGTAGTTGTGTAAAGAAGAATGATACATGAAGTAAATTTTAATTGTTTTTAGACAAAACACAAATCATCAGTATTAAAGCGCTGAAGTTCAAGATGAATTTATGATGAGTAATTATGATGAAATTCAAATTAAAGGTTTTTAATTGCCAATTGAATTTGTACATCTATAGTAAAACTTTAATGTACATCATAGCATTTGTATTCCCTACCAAGGCCTGAATAGCCACAATGATGTTTAGGTCTTTGAAAAATTACAAAGCCTGTTGGCCGTTACAATGAAGGCCTTCCATAAAGGCGATGGACATCTATTGATTATATCATTATAAATCAGTTCATTGTGGGTTTATCTTGAAAATCTTACAATCTAGAAAATTTAGATTGACTCACATCTGTAGCTGATGCATTTCTAGTTTTAAAGAGTTCAAGAGTGACAACGCTTAGATAACGACAACACAGTAATTTCTCAAATTTGGTTTACAGTATCAGCCACTCTGCGATACAATAGCAATTATGTATAAACTCAAAACTGCTGTACACTTCAAGTGTTACATGTCACCTCTGATTAAGTATATCTGCAATTCATACTATCTTTTCTGATACCCTAACCGACATCCAATAATGTAAATAATTCTTGGAAGCCATTTATTGAGTCGAAAAACTTTATCATGTGCTGATTTATCAAAAACATTGGGCCGCTTAAATCGTTATGAATTACATTTCAAGTTATCTAAAGTAAAGTTTCAGATTTCAATTGCATTAGTCTTTCAAATATATTGTACATGTACGTAATAAACATGGTAAAATATGTCTTTTAACCCATGAAGAAGGGTGAATATGAAACCCATGACGAATTTTAGTACTTGGTGCTCATATGGTCATCGATAAACAAAGTTAATCAACAACAGATTTCATACTTTGACATTTTACTTACTATAGACACAGAATGGAAATTGGCGAGTAAGCTAAGCGACAAACGCGACGATTTCGACTTTCCCATCGTAAATTTTCCACATTTAAGTAGTAATATTCCACAGTCACTCGCATATGTAGTTTATTTTTCACAAATGATCCGATATGAGAGGGCGTGTTCAACATATGAACATTTCATATACAGATGTAAACTACTCAGTGACAAATTATTGACACAGGGCAAACAGCGTGTGATATCAACGTTCTGCAAATTTTACGGTCGTTATATCAGTTTTGTTTGCGATTACTCTGTTTCACTCAGTGAAATGTTGAGTTGCCTTTTCGTTGGTGGTTGTTAAGACGTCTGTACCAATTGTGATGAGAATTCATTCCTCACATATTTCATTTGGATTTGACGGTGGGCTTACGGCGGTTGTGACCTGTCGACAGGGGATGCTTACTCCTCCATGGCACCTGATCCCACATCTTGGTTTCCAGAGGTCCATTTTTACCAGACATGTATCTATACCCTGGACATCCTAAATATCTATGCTTTGGTATCTGAGATTTTTTCTATTAATTCTCTTGAAAATATGTTTGTGCAATGGATAATTGCAACGTATCTCTCTCTCTCTCTATCATTTTAGTTTAAATTCCCTACTAATATTATTAACATTATATAATCAGAAAAAAACACACATACATATCATTAAAGAAAGCCTAAAATGTTGTGTACTATATTGTTTTGAAACTGTGAAGTGTCTGCACAGTCGCTATATGACTGCCTCGCAAGATTTCAAATAATGTCACATTTCTCAAAGCGACAAAATTAACCATTCATTTACATTTACTGATGTAACGAACTTTCAAACAACTTGATAAACAATGCTACATATACCAAAGCAACAATGTCACATACTCCAAGACACCTTGCATGTCAGCAGTGTCACATATCCTAAACAGATTACCAACAATGTCACATACTCCAGGACACCTTGCATATCAGCAGTGTCACATATCCCAAAATAACAAGATTAACAACAATGTCACATACTCCACGACAATATGAATGTCAGCAGTGTCACATATCCCAAACAGATTACCAACAATGTCACATACTCCAGGACACCTTGCATGTCAGCAGTGTCACATATCCCAAAATAACAAGATTAACAACAATGTCACATACTCCACGACAATATGAATGTCAGCAGTGTCACATATCCCAAACAGATTACCAACAATGTCACATACTTCAAGACAACTTGCATGTCAGCAGTGTCACATATCCTAAACAGATTACCAATAATGTCACATACTCCAGGACACCATGCATGTCAGCAGTGTCACATATCCCAAAATAACAAGATTAACAACAATGTCACATACTCCAAGACAATATGAATGTCAGCAGTGTCACATATCCCAAACAGATTACCAACAATGTCACATACTTCAAGACAACTTGAATATTAGCAATGTCACATACTCCAAGACACCTTGCATGTCAGCAGTGTCACATATCCTAAACAGATTACCAACAATGTCACATACTCCAGGACACCTTGCATGTCAGCAGTGTCACATATCCCAAAATAACAAGATTAACAACAATGTCACATACTCCAAGACAATATGAATGTCAGCAGTGTCACATATCCCAAACAGATTACCAACAATGTCACATACTTCAAGACAACTTGAATATTAGCAATGTCACATACTCCATGACAACTTGAATATTAGCAGTGTCACATATCCTAAATAACAAAATTACCAATAATGTTACTTACTTTGGGACAACAAATCTAGAATAAACACCAGTGTGGTATAATCTGGGACAACAGAATTACCAGAATTTTTCATATCTCAGTTAAATGCTATTACCAACAATGAAATATATTCTGGACAACAGGAAAATCAATGTTACATACTCCAGGACAACAGAATTACCAACAATGTTACATACTCCAGGACAACAGAATTACCAACAATGTTACATAATCCCTGACAACAGAATTACCAACAATGTTATATATACTCAACAGAATTACAAACAATGAATTTTACCAACACAGAATTTTAACAATGTTACATACTCCCTGACAACAGAATTACCAACAATGTTACATAATCCCTGACAACAGAATTACCAACAATGTTACATAATCCCTGACAACAGAATTACCAACAATGTTACATAATCCCTGACAACAGAATTACCAACAATGTTACATAATCCCGGACAACAGAATTACCAACAATGTTACATACTCCCTGACAACAGAATTACCAACAATGTTACATAATCCCTGACAACAGAATTACCTACAATGTTACATAATCCCTGACAACAGAATTACCAACAATGTTGCACACTGAACCAATAGTATTACCAACAATATTACATAATCATATTACATACAAACAACATGAATACCAACAAGGTTTAATACTGTAAGACTGACAACAACATTACCATCAATGACTACATATAATACTCCAGGACACCAAAATTACAAGCAGTGTTACATACTTTGGGGCAGCAGGAAAACCAACAAGGTTAAATACTGTTCGTCCGTAACAATGTATTATCTTAATAGCTACTAATTTGTCATGCTGTGTATTTACACCCACCCAGTAAATTCCAAATTTTCAACATTACATTGTTATGGTTTGAGTGTCGGGAATATTACAAAGTATACATGCTGTTAAGAAGTCCGTTTTATATCTCTGATTAAACTCCAGTGTTTCTTAACAACATTTTTGACGACAGAATCGTTTCGCGATTCAAACCAGCGGGATGGTGAATGTTTTAATTTATCATAACCAATTGACCAGTTATACTTTATTAGATATCTAATGGTTAAAAGAGCATTAGCTTTGTTTTTTCAAAATTTATTTGACTTTTTTCACTACCAAGATTGATATACAATAAGAAAAAAGAAATACGTGCACAGGCATAAAATTCTTAAATTCCTATACATTTTGTGAAAATTGCTGAGAATCCCAGGTTTGGCACTTTTAAAATTGCAATCGATTAACTGATCCTTAATACACTGTATTAGTACATGAATTATCACACTAGACTTGTCCGTATTTTCATAAAATATATAGGAATAGAAGATTGTTTAACCCGTGTATAGTCCTTACTCGTTATGATACATCAATTATAATAGTAAAAGTGCAAAAAATCAAAATATTTCTTATTTTGGTAAACACAGCCAATGACCCTTTAACTTGATACTTTCGCGATATAATTTTTGCCCAATACCCTCCGCGGGATCAATCCTTTATATTTACCAGGCATGTAACGATAAACATGGTATTCATTGGTGGATATTTAGAGTACAAATACCCGTTCTCTTTTCATATAAATATGAAGTGGAACAAGGCTAGAAAAAATTGATTAGAATAGTTGATACAGATAGGTGTTAAAAAGATGAGTTACATGTTTGATCTGATGTAATATTTATGGTGAAAGTTGCCATGACGCCATGTGAGCCTAATACAATATACATATAATATGTGACATTAAACATGACCGTGAGGGGCAACCAAGACACACAAGATATTACATAATTCCATTTTTTGTTTTGTATTGTTGTATTTTTTTTAACCTTTTAATGTTATTTTATCGTTTTATCAAACTTATTTCAATACCGATGCAAAGAGTAGCGGGCAGTCCTACCAACTGCCTGAGAATATTAAAATATTAGGATAGGGATATATATTTGGAACACACCATCACTTAGGCAGTCTACATGGAACCAGGTGTCCATTGAAATGAAATATAAAATGATATAAAATAAAATAATATAAAATGAAATAACAAATTTCATAAGTTCTCTGTGTATTCTTTTTGTACAGCACCAGCATAGGCGTCGGGACTCGGAAGCAAATTGAAAGTGGGGGGCTAAACCAACTTAAAACACACACACGCCCCAATTTTCAACAACTATGTCTATCTTTGCAAAAAAAAATGGGGGGCTAAGCCCCCCGGTTCCGACGCCTATGACCAGTAAAGTTTTATAACAAGGCTTTTAACGAGGCATGTACAAAAATAATCCTATCATATATTAAGCACAAATACACAAGTAAGGCACCTGCAAACTCACCATGCTGTATTTCGATCCATTGTCATTTACATTAGAATTAAACACCTTTCACCTCCATCTCCTATGGCCGAGTTCTCATGTTCGTAATTATACTCACCGCCATGGAAACATTCACTTTTGAATGCGTAAATGGTCAAGTGGTTAGTGCGTCGAGCATGGGAGCTAGGCGGTTGGTGCCGTAGGTCGAGAGTTCGAACCCCAGCTGGGGCATGGTGAGTTTGTAAGTGTTTTGTTATTACCGTACTTGGGATATAATGTATTTTGGGTAAATAATTAGGCCTAGTCTGTCAATATAATGAATTATTTGTGATAATTAATTTTCTGAGCTTTTGAGATTAAACATTTCCAGTTAGCATGCCCTGGACCACAGGATAAACGTAGTCCTATAATATAGCACCTCAGGTGGCGATACATCTATTTTCTGTTATTCTTCTTGTCTTCTTTACTTTAAATAATCCCGCGAAATTATTTTTAAAGGGGAGATAATAAGTGTTCGTCTTCCTGGCTAGCGGTACTTCCGGTGATAATAAATGCTTGGGGATACAGGGTCATTCATCTGAAAAATCAAGATATCTGTGTGTCATTGCCACATAAACGTGATAAATGCAACTAATGATAGTCAGACACTGACCAGAGTGTTATCTGGTGATGTAAAATGGCCGAAATACAAGGTTTACCGCCTTTGCCGAAATGTTTCAGTGACCTGTCATTGGGTGATTCGAGTGTTCAATCAGACTCTACAAATGGCAGTACCTTATCAACAAGCTCAAACGATACGTTAGCCAATGGTCACGTGGAATCTTCATTTGAACGACAAAATGATAGTAAAGATGATTCATACTGTCAGGAAGATCACCAGGATTATTCTGTTCCTTCACCCAGTGGTCCTTCGCCATTTTCAAAACTGAATTCAGCTCTGTCAAAACTGAAGGAGGAAATGGTAATGTTGATATTGTAGGATAAATTAATTGGTTTTCACATTGAACTCTCTCTCTCTCTCTCTCTCTCTCTCTCTCTCTCTCTCTCTCTCTCTCTCTCTCTCTCTCTCTCTCTCTCTCTCTCTCTCTCTCTCTCTCTCTCTCTCTCTCTCAGCCTGACATGTGGCTGTTTGTGTGCTTTTTTGATGTCATTGGATTTTGACGTTGTTGAAGTTGTAATTATACAAATGTTTGATGGGCCATTTAATCGTGACATCATAATTGAAAAGTTTGCCAAAAGATGTCCTGTTGGGCATTTTGCGATAGGTCAGTTCTGCAACTACAACACCAATTGACCAAACCCGCATACCGCCATTAGTGCAGGTGTCTGCCCAATATTCCAAAGAACCAATACCGGTAGTAACACATGTATATATAATTATATACAAAAGGTGCAATACTCAGGGAGCCAGTCTGGTCAGTTGGTAACACGCTCAATCATGAGTTCAAGTCCACCTGGTGGGAGGTTGCCTTGGATTCCTGTCCTTTGGATGAGACAGTAAAAGCCGAGGTCCTGTGTCATAGTAGGTGTCAGCACGTTAATCAGCCCTCACTGCTCAATGGATATAAGTGCCAAACGTAGACCAAACTTTGAAGCCCTACATCGGCATTGGTAACGTCTCCATTTGAGTGAAAGATTTTATAGTGGGAAATTAAAGAACAGAACAACCAACATACAATTCTCCGGTCCAAATATTTTGACGTTTCAATAGTTAAAAGGTCTGATATACAGTAATTATGGTCAAGCATGTGCATATGGAATTTAGGGAGGGTTGGTGGGCCATATTCTTTCTCCCAAGGAATTTGAAAATTTTATGAAAAAGGGCCTTTTTCAAACTGTGCTCTCTCAAAAACTTTTATGCCTAATCACATTAAATAAATACACAAACATCTTTATGCTATACTAATTCATTTCATCACATTTATCACCAAAGCTACAAATGTAATTGTATACAGTGAGTGAACCTAATGACCTGTGGATTTCACCTATACATGTACTTCAACTGAGATATTAGCTGTTTTGGGGGGGGGATATTTGATATTACTCTCCAAAACCATCAGGCTTTCAAACTATCCAATTAATGATAGTTTCAACTATTGAACCTGTGGACTATTGGGTCATTGGACTATTGGACCTTCAGAATAATGGGCCTTTGGTCTACAGTACAAATTGTTATACAGAGAGTACATGTAATTTCTGCAGTCCTTCTAATTAGATTACGACTATGCTGAGTACTCTAGAGGTTAATGTATATGATATTTGTGCAATTACATATGAATAAAATAATTCATTAGATATTTTAATATACATGTACTTGATTGTATTCTTGGACCAGGTCATACCAAAGTGACTGTTCTTTCACAAAGTGTTTGGCATTCAAAGTGAAAGTCACAAGTATTGGTGTCAGATCCTAGCACCAGCCAAAATTTGTAGAAATTCACCTAAAACTAGTGACATCTTAATAGATGTGAAAAATTCTTGACAGGATGTAAAACAACAATTAATCGATTACATTTATTGTATTTCACACGCTTGTATTATGTGTACAGCATTTTAAGTATTTCTTAAATTTCAGGTTGGCCTAAGAAAATTAGACATGTCACTTCTTACACAGTTATGGTCCTTAAATGATGCAATTCAAGAGTATAAGGCTGCAGTTCAAGATCGGTATTCAGAGACAAATTCTGAATATTCTTGGGGTATGAACAGTCGGACTAGTTCCATTGGAAGCATTGACGAATATGACTGGAATGAGGATATACACTTAAAGTCGGACAATAATTTGAACATCGGAAGCTCACTGCATAGTAGCACCTCGAGTCTCCTGCAACAAATCAACCAATTAACAGAGAGAGCTGAGTCAGAATTCTGAATTTAGTAATGGTACTACTAATGTGTGATAGTGCATTCTAGCACCATGAAAATGGTCAGAATTATATAGTTGTAATAATAAGCATTTCAAGTAATTTATTGATTCTGGTATGTAGCTTTATTGTTAAAGATTACAAAAAGATAAATTGGTTAGTATAGTAAACATATCAAACTCTGTCAGCAAAAAGGTTATTATATTTTGTAGTACAACGTAGATATTGTGTTTACATGATGTTATAGAAGTATTTTATTGTATAAAATATACATATAAAAGAACAGTTGATTGGTTCATCCTTTCTGAATTGGATTTTCAAAATTCATTCCAAAATTGAATACAGGAATCAAAAATAGTTTTGAACTCTAGAAACATAGATTTTTAAATTGAACAAAACAATGTTATTTTTGTACTTTTGTTTTACATGTAGTAATTTCTACAGAATGGGTGCCAAATATTACAATGAAGATTGAATGTGTATGATTTTTCACTAGAATATATGTACATGTATATGTACTTGCACCAAATTACATCAGAACATTGTAATTAATTCATATTTGGTTTAATGAATACTTGTTACAAACTAGTTTTTCCTTTTCAGTTTCAAATTGATTGCCAAACTCTAGCCATTATTGGCATTACATGTAGATAAAATATACATGTACATGTATATGTAAAAAGAGTAAGCTGATATTCAATACATTATCTGACTAAATGTACATGTGTTTTCTGTACATTTGCTGAATCAGAAATTACTTTTACAATACCGGAAACCTGATAGGTTGAAATTAAATTGGAAGTGATATTTTCAGACTTGATAATTGAAGCATGCATGTACATGCCATCCTTAAGATTTATATAATTAGGGTGAATTTAAGATGTACTCTGTAAAAGTGCAAAAAATAATCATGGACGAAAATTTCCAGGTATATGTTAGTAAGTATGTATCTCAAACTTGACAAAAGTTCTGATTGTACATTGTACATAAACAGATATCAAGATAAAACTTTGTAGAAGAGAGCAAACTGAGGAAGTGCTTATGAATTTACTAAGTTACCACAACAACGAAGGGATTTTTTGTATATGCTGATTTGGGGCCAAATATTCATTTAGGTAAATAAGATATTTTGCTGTTGTGATAAAAATACCAGTACACATGTACATAGTTGCACATGTTTATATTTATTAGAGGTATAATATATATTCAAAAGGGGAGGGGATCTGATGATTCTTAAAGTTGGCAACTACATGTACATGTGTATCAGTTTGTGAAATATTTTTGTACATACATGTATTGCATAGAACAAAAAATATTATCATGTCTCCTCAATATTTCATGTTGGACTGAGCATTTGTTGAGTGCTTTATATTAATTCAAAGGGCCCACGAGGTACAGAAACACATGAGACAGTCAAATCTACTTGAGATTAATTAGTGCTGAAGTTTATACAAATATCAACAAAAATTTCAGAATTATCCTGTACATTTATCTGCAGATTCTCTCATGTGTATTATATTTTTATCTGTCAAACTATTTTAAAGTAAATGTTTTGAGTATCTAAATGTCTTTGTTGACAGAATAATGAATTATCAAAATTTAGGCTATACATTTTTTTTAAGGAAATAACTATCCAGCATGAAAGGAAATGTTTGCCTCATGAGTTTGGATTGTCTCCCTTAGTCTTTAGATATGTAAATGGTGCTTTTACACCCTGGGTGCTACATGGTGCAGTGCAGGATTTTATAAAAGATCATTGATTTAGAAGATCATACATACAATTACTGGTCATTTTTCATTCAGTAAACAATTTACAAATTTTCAATTAAAGTCATCTGGTAGTGACCTACTATATGTAGGCAGTTATTCATAAATCCTGATTTTTCACAACAAACATGAAGTCTTAATACAAAGAATGATAATTAAGCAATCAGTGTAGTCAATATTACAATGTACAATATTCTTAGTTTCAATTCTCCAAGACCTATATGGCTTTCACTTCTTTTCAGAAATTGACAAAGAAGCAGTGACTACATTTTTATTAAGTTTTAAGTATGGCCTGGGGTCGTGAATCAAACCTGGGCCTGTCTGCTTGTTAGATTTAAAGGGTTGTAAAAATACATGTAATTGCACTACATGTAAAATACTGTCCAGTTGTTGTTTTGTCATGTGTGGACTTAAAATATTGTAAAACTACATACAATTGCTGTAATAGCAAACCACTGTCCAGCTGTTGTTTTGTCATGTGTGGACTTAAAATATTGTAAAACTACATACAATTGCTGTAATAGCAAACCACTGTCCAGCTGTTGTTTTGTCGTGTGTGGACTTAAAATATTGTAAAACTACATACAATTGCTGTAATAGCAAACCACTGTCCAGCTGTTGTTTTGTCGTGTGTGGACTTAAAATATTGTAAAACTACATACAATTGCTGTAATAGCAAACCACTGTCCAGCTGTTGTTTTGTCGTGTGTGGACTTAAAATATTGTAAAACTACATACAATTGCTGTAATAGCAAACCACTGTCCAGCTGTTGTTTTTCATTTGTGAACAGTTCAGTTAAATGTCATATGTTTACCATGTTACAGATGTAGCATACATAATTTTGTGTAAAACAAATTGTGGTTGGTCTTGATTCATCTAAACTAACTTGGGGGTAGGGTTACAAAAAATTGTGTGGAATTTATTTCATTTCACTGAACTAGATGTAGAAAAACAGGGGACACTACATTCTAAAGCAAACTTTAGCATTGTTCTATAGACTCCACATCACTGTAATATAATAAATATCATATGATAAATATAACTCAGGGGTTTTAGAGTCATGAAATTTATCATGCCACGATCTGCCAGGATATAATTTGCTTATGAATCTCTAATTCATAACTGGCATTTGATGATGATGTGTAAGTAAGATTGGGATCTGACTTTAGAGTTTAGGGTTAATGGCAGACAAATCTTAGTGTTGCCGACCTGACCTTGGAGGTTAGGGTTAATGGCAGACAAATCTTAGTGTTGCCAATCTGACCTTGGAGGTTAGGATTAATGGCAGACAAATTTTAGTATTACTGTCATAACCCTAATATTATGATGGTTAGAAATTAAATTTCTGTCTACTAATATAAGTAGAAATTATATTAAGGAACTTTCCAGTGTTAAATTTGCTCTTGTGCTTGCATCCCTTATCTCAAAATTATTTAATGTTAATGTTGACAATGTAAGATTCTTACTGAAATGGGTACTGACCTTGAAATGTTCGATCTCATGAAAATTACACGCAACAACTGCATTTTTAACTGATTTTTATTTAGACACAGGGTAGATAACTCTATGTAACTTTGATAACATGTAAGGTGATTTGTTTAGTGTTGTAATATTTTTTTGTTAAATTACTGAAAGTAATGTTGAAACACATTATTGGCCAATAATTTTGTGTGGGACCATGACTTAATGATGTACAATTATTATTATTTTTTTTTTTTTTCACCAGTGAACAATTTACATTAGATGTTATGTTATTTATGATTTAGTTCACATGTGCTCTCAATTTGTATTTTTCATACTTGGCAATATCACCAGAATGTTGGATCAATAAGTTAAAAAGCATAACATTTATTTGCTGTGCTTGTGATGAACAACTTTCATACATTGTAAAATCTTTATTATCACCCCTTTGAAGAAGAAGAAGGAGTTGGCTATTTTACTGTGCTGATGTCAGTTATTAGACCACATGTTATCTGACCAATACCCAGTTCTCTAGATAACTTTCAGAGCACTTTGGTACAATACCCACACTTTCCAAATGGGTATTTTTACCCATGAAATTTCTGTCAAGTGGTTTTTTTCCGATTCTGTTGCCAAATTATGACTTCCAACAGATAAAATGTTGAATTCAAATAACATTTCTGAATTTTGTAAAGTTAACTTTTGACACCAAAATTTTTATTGAAAATAAATGTCTACATTTGTCAATATTCTTCTGATAACTTGTCTGCTAAAGTACAATTAACTAATACATATTCAACTGTCTGTAAACCATGCTTTAAATCATAACTTGAAATTAGAAGTGGTCAATTACATGTAAGTTGAGAAAAAAATAATGTAGTTTTGGTACTCAGTCGTGTAGGACTTGTTAAACTACATGTATAGCTACATATATAAACCACGTATTTAAAGTCAAAAATAGAAAAAGCAAAGCCACTCACTGAGCCTCGTGTAGGACTGGTTAAACTACATATATAAACCACACATTTAAAGTCAAAAATAGAAAAAGCAAAGCCACTCACTGAGCCTCGTGTAGGACTTGTTAAACTACATGTATAGCTACATATATAAACCACATATTTAAAGTCAAAAATAGAAAAAGCAAAGCCACTCACTGAGCCTCGTGTAGGACTGGTTAAACTACATGTATAGCTACATATATAAACCACATATTTAAAGTCAAAAATAGAAAAAGCAAAGCCACTCGCTGAGCCTCGTGTAGGACTGGTTAAACTACATGTATAGCTACATATATAAACCACACATTTAAAGTCAAAAACAGAAAAAGCAAAGGACCTCACTGAGCCTCGTGTAGGACTGGTTAAACTACATGTATAGCTACATAGCTACATTTAAAGTCAAAAATAAGCCATCACTGAGCCTCACAAAACTTAATAGTACATTTAAATCACACATTTAAAGTCAAAAACAAAAAAAGCAAAGGACCTCACTGAGCCAAATTAACGATCTGATATTTATGCTTTAAAATTTATGGAGGAACTTAAAGTTTCCACAATATATTGAGGAACATGGCTGTCGATACTTTGTCACAAATAGACATGTAAAGTAACATCTAAGTGACAAAAACATATCATCACGTCAAGGCTTGAACACACTTTAAGACCAAATTCCATCCAGAACAAACACACTTTATCATTTTTCTTTTAGGCATCAGATCATAAAATCTGTCTTGATAGGTATCTTGTGTATGAAATTTAATTTACGTGTATAGCTTCCTATCCGTCTATTTCTTTTATGCATAATATATGCAGCTTCTCTGGAGCACTAAACACCCTAATTCCTTTGTTTGATTGTTGTAATATTTCATATGTACAGTAGATAATCCCTATTTACCTTCAGGCTAAGAGGTCCAAGGTCAAAGCATCCAATGCATTAATCTGTCTGCCCAATATTGACTCCTTTGCCTGATAGTAATACATGTACTTCCAAGTTCATACAAGGTATGGTGATTGATAGTAGATGACCCCTATTTATTTCCAGGTCATGGGGGACAGTGTCAAGTAGCCTCACACTATGTCATGATAGCAATGGTAATCATGTTTTTCATGAAAAATCAAGATAATAAATGAGTTATTCACAATACTTGTGAAAATATTCCCTCAATATATATGTCCAAATTATATATTTTGGGAACCTTCAAAACAATCAAAATGTTAGGTTTGATGGTTTTGCTTTTCGTTTTTTATATATGATTATTTTGTACACTGTATATACACATTGTAAATAGATTTGACATTTAATGATAGATAATCACGATTGTTATAAGGTTACTGTGTTCAAAGATGTTATAATTTATTAAGGTAATCATCGTTATTTATTTCACAGTTTTTGTTAGAAATGAAGATACAACATAGTGTTTGTACAAGTCAGTATACATGTATGCATTTGCTGTTTTTTTTTTTCGACATCAGGGCTCACAACACTGGGAAAAGTTGTGGGATCCAGTCTCTTTCATTAACAAGAACTCTCTGTCAAATGGCATGAGGGAGAAATTTTGTCCCCTCATACTAAAAAATAATAGATTCATCTCCATATATGGTTCCTTCACTTCTCGCAACTTTGTCTGATGAATAAATAACTTCTTCTCAAAAAAGTTCAAAGCATGAGGTGTCTTGAAATATGACTTATGTATGAAACAAAGTATCAAGCTGTCTCCACTTATATTATTTTTAATGTATATTAGTTATATTTGCCTAACTTTGGTGGGATAATAAGAGTAATATGTGTAAATATACAGCAACATGTTTACTTTGCCCATTGTGTAAAATTGAAATTTCTGACATTATTCAATATTTTGAAAAATTCAAAATTAGAAAATACTTTTGGAAGGAAATTCTTAATATTGTAAATATTTTCAGGTTTTATATGGCAATGTTACAATTGAAAACATGGTTTCTCCACAAATACTACATGCAAACATACACGTGTAGTATACAGAATCAAACACGTTCTCCTGTAGAATCTTGCTTTCTACTGCCCCCAGAGTACGTATAACTCATAAATCGTCTTTCATGGCATTGAACAGAAATTGCCCGGTGTGTCTCACCAGTATTATTTTCCATTTTTACATATTTTTAGTTCCCCCCCCCCCAATTCCCTTTTCCAGGCTTTCCAATATACTTAACACTGTATACTAACATGCAGTGTATCATTTTATTTATGATATTACAAATGTACCTTAGGATTATATCTGTGATAGTTCATTTTTATGATAGTTTATATGTAATCACCTAGGTTGTATATTTACATAAATATATCTGTTAAAAGAGCACATTTACCATACTTCAGATTTATTGTTTTCAGTTTGATGTAAATATATTCAGTATATACAACTGTAAATTAACATGATTAATATATTTTGTAAAAGATAGAATTATTCCATGACTGGCAAGCTAGCTTCAATTTTATGTATTTATAAAATGTGAGTAAAGATTAGATGGAAAGATGAGATGATGAACTATAGGCTACATCCGATCAACTTTTGTCAAAATACTCGATACAATCTTAAACAAAATACCTTTGTAATGGAAATGTTACTCGCTCAAAAATTCTTACAGATGAGGGGGCCTCCGTGGTTAGAGCATCCCACTTTGAACCATGAAATCTCTCTCTTCTGGTCAGGGCAGGTTCAAGCCCATTGGAACCCAAGCTGATTTTTGCAAGAAATTTGCAGTTTACTTGCTGAAGGCCAGTGATGTCTTCTGGGTAAATTGTAACTATATGAGTGAGATGTTAAACACCATTAAAAAAAAAAAAAACACTTTTGAGGGTGTGTTGATAGATACATCTCATTTATTATCATTATTAACGATATATTTGTTTTAATATTAGATGATCTCTTGCAAACTTTTTATCATTGTACATGTACATGTATAAGGGTCTATTTTTTCTTTTTGAGAGGATAATGGAATTTACAAATGTTTGTATTCCTAATAACAGGGTATGATTGTTATGTGTTCCAACTGTTCTGGATCTGGTATACTACGTATACACGTATGTGAACACGTTAAGTGTAAGAATATTTTCTCCTTTTATACACCATCAATATTTATGTGTTCATTTTGTGGGTCATGTACTTAATAACACCAAGATCATATCAAGCACAGGGTGTCCAAGATATCCATATGTATCGTACTCAGTATAAAACATTTCTGTAACACCCTGTACCCATGTGATGATCTTCCATCAAATCAATCTGATAAAAGTTTAGCTAAGAAAGCAGTCACCTGTAAACTATATTTGCTTTAATCGTGTTAATGGTTTTGTGTGTTTTATTTTATTTTGGAGTCCTCAGTCTTAAAGAAGTGCTTTGTGATACATGTACATTTGTTGGTGTTCTGTCTTGGTATTTTTCATATTCATAATATTGAATTATTATACTGAAGGAAAAGTGCTACTCCTGATGTTTGATGTTATCTGGAATTTACAATAAATGTTTTGTTTCTCTTGGGCATTTATATGGAGTTTATGTAATCAGAAATAGGAAATATTAATAACTTTCTGTTAATCCATGTAATGATTCATTTTACAAATAATTTTTAAAAGATTTTAACATAAGTTTGGCTCCTAGGAAAGTTGAAATCTTGAGGCTCAGAATGATGTAATTCAATGCCATAAATGTTTTATTTTTATTAAAGGAAGGAAAACCATTTATTTTCCATTTACCTGTGTTTATCAGACAGTTGCTGGACAAATCAAATTATCTGTTATAGAGAGGTGCAAGGAAATAAATATTGAGAAAAATCACAGTATGAAAGATTGTAGTAGTGTTTCTCAAGATGGAAGTCGGGACATGCAGCTTAGTAAGAAATTGCCTTTGGCAATGGAAGTTGATCATTGGAAGATTGCAGAGTTTTTGAAATTCACCTGTCTTACCAGAAAAACTGGTAAATTTTACAAAAGTCTGGTGAAATCTATCTGATAACTGGTCAAAATGATTCAATTGTGTATATATACAGACCAGTAAAAAAAATTGTTTGACCAGTGAAATTCCTTTACTCACTGGTCCTGTTGACCAGTAATTTTTTTTATTTCAAAATGTCTGAGATTGTCTGCAAAATCAAGGTCAAAAATACAGAAATTATACATATTGGGACCAACAACTTTGTCCCTGAAAGGGAGGTGTCCATTTATTTAAAACATGCTAGTATCCTTATATAACAATGTAAATTGGGACCTTGACAAACTGTCTGGTGTCGGAGAATGTCCATTATGGCAGGTTTTACTGTACTTCCAAATCAAATGAATGTCTCTTGTTCTGGTAAATTTCAACTTTACAAAATAATTAATTCTTTTAATTATTGAATGTATCTTTATTTTATTTACAAATGTATGGTGCATCATAAGTAGTTTATAAAACTCCTTCTGTTCCATTTCCTTAATTCTACTTAGCCCTTTCTGTAGAAGCTTTCAGTCAACAAATTCTGTATGCTTTTTTCATAGAAGCAGTGCAAGTCAACAGCCTCTTTTTCTATTCAGAAAAAAATAGCTCATTTTTATCTTCATACAAAGTTCAGCAATGCTTGTCTCCTATTCCAAAAGTATTGAAAGGGCTATTACTTCTGTTTATTTAGAAAACTAACGGTAACATGTAAATGTATTGATAACGAGGCTTCTGTCTTGTAACAAACTTTTAGCCTTTCAGTTCTTTGATCAATTGTTTAGTTATAATTAATGATGGTTGTCTTTGAAATATCTAATACTGTGACCAGTGAATGGTTAGTAATCAGTTTGTGATGAGTTGTAATGATGTACATGTATCAAAGTGCCTTGGAAGTGAAGTTGAGAGATTTTTATAAGGTTGAATTTAATAAATGTTTCAATTCATCTATTTTTGTGCTTTTTTCTTTCACTTAATTCTTGTTTGATAAAAATTAAAGCTTTAAAGACTAATTGTTCCCCGTATATGGTTAGACTTTCATTGGGTATGATTTGTGTCGAGTACGTATCTTCTTGTTACCACTCGGAAATGTTAAGTGTGCAGGTGAGATTAGTAGGAAGGCAGTTATCGTGGAAGGGTCTATGAAGAGCAATAAATCGGAACTTTCAAGGGTGGCAGAAGGAAATTTCATGTAATGAAAAAATCAAACACACGGTTTCCTCTGGATTTTTAATTTATCAGTCAAAATTTTGGCCAAATCTGAAATTTATTGGCTGGACACACACACATATACATATATATATATATATATATATATTGTATATACACCTGGTATTTATCTGTGTTAAACTTTAAGATTACTTTGAATTCCAATTGACAGTATACATGTGTACTTTAAGGATTTGTTTTTAGTTCTAGCAGATTGATTTTTTTTCTTCACTGGGGTGATTTTTCTATATTTTGATCATATGCAGTTTTTTGTGATAGGTAGGGATAATATACTTTTAACCTATTTCGTGGACGTTCAAAAATATAATGGACATAAAAACTATATTTTAAATAATGGACATAAACAACATTTTTGGACAGTTTGATGGTTTAAACTACCGGTACTATTACGTTTTTTTTTTGCTACCTTTTTTTTTTCAAGTTCAGTAGTGGCATTGTATTCGCATTGACATAATAGTCCAGTCAGTGATTTACAGTCAGATGAATTCGACTGGCAAATTAGAACGGTGAAAATCACACTAAATTTTTATCTGAAATTTTATCTTGGAAACCATAAGTAAATATCTTCACCCTTGTTTTACTTATACTCTATTTGCTAAAAGTCAATCGACAGTGTGATGTCAGACACCACGTTATTTGTTCTTTGAGGACTTTAAATGAATCAATATCTCTAAATTTGATTGGTTATCAGTCATTTAATATTCCTTATATAACCATATGATGAGGTCCGACAGATGGCACTCTTGAAGAAGCTTCAATATCATGATGTACCTAAATGGAAACTGTTGGGAGAAGGGGCTTCAAAGAATGCAGTTGTAGTTAAAAAGTTATAAATTATTTGTGACCGTGTGAAAGAAAATACATATTGTTAGGTGTGTACAGGAATTTTACAATTAAAAGTACAAAACGTTTAAGACTTTATCTACTTCGCTGTTTTCAAGCTTGTAGCTGACTTAGAAAAACCGATGATGTACCTTTTAAAAGTAAGTAATACTAGTTACAAAACTTTTTACACAATCTCCAACCACCTGTTATCATTTGCTTCAAATGATTTTATAATCCAATAGCTTGCACACATTGGCATCGCAACAATTACCTGTATAGGCCCTACCCAACAGGTACAAAGCTAGCCTAATCCGATTGGACTGATTAATCATTTTAATTGGTGTCATTGATGAATTAACACTGCATCCGACCACTCATAATCCTCTGAATTGTTATTTGCAAAGCTATAAAAGCACTGGTATACACAAGCAAGTTTATCTTAAGTGTTTTACAGGTCAGGATCTTTCTCTATACTGAAAATTTTTTGAAATGCGGAAATGATGAGCATTCACGACTTTTTTCACCAAATCATAAAACTTGTTCGCAGAAATCCTGAAACATGGCACACATTTATGCTTTTATAGATTATGGTGATGCCTGCATGTGCAGTAGGCATTTCTTCTAAACCAAGTGATTTCATGATAAACTATTTTGTTTGTTATTTGAGGTATGTCAAAACTTTTTCATTTGCATTAAGATGTCATCAACAAATGATGAAGTGTGACATTCACGGGAAAGGACGAAGTCTTTGCAATATCTTTTTCCAAATTAACCTCTGCTACCTTAATTTCATGAATTAAAACAAAAGTCAGAATTAAAATTTGAATTCCATGTTTTATATACAAATAACAAACCATGAAATATGTTGGTATAAAATATCCATAGCTATTCAACAAAGAATCGGTCCAATGAAACATTTGTAACTGACCAGAATCAATCTCTGCAATACCAACATCAACCCTGGCAAGCACTGCTGACATCAAGTCTTTGCAGTTGGCAAACTGATGTTATGTGCCCTTTAATCATTTGTCCAATAAATATGTATATAGACACGTCAGTATTGTCTTTGTCCAAGAAATACAGATGTCACCATAAAAATGAGTGGTGCTTAGGATGACAGGATCACTGGCCAACCACACTCTTCTGACTATCATCTGCATCTAATGGTCGATGCAGCTGAAAATGTACATAGTCTGAATTATACAAAATCATGTCAAATTATCATATACATGTAACTAAGTGAATTTCATGTTTTTAAACAAGCATCACAACTCATTTCAAAACTACATATAAAAGAGGAAGAAGAAGAAGACGAAAATATTTAGAATAATAGTAGGGTCATCCAACCTGAAGTCCGATGATCTTAATAAGAAACGGAGTAAACACACAATGTCTCCCCATTTTGTTTGAGGGACATAATTACTCAAGTTATTGACCGGAAACTGATATGTGCCCACCCGCCCCCGTAAATCTTAATACTACCCGTCTTTGAAAAGTGTATAAAAAGTAACATACCACTTTTGCAATTTCAATCCAGTCTAGAGCCTGATGAAGTCTGTCATCTGAAGATGGCTTTTTATCTAAATTCCAGTAGTGAAAATTATCAAATTTGTGTGAAATTGTGAAGTTTCTATCCTCTTCCTCTGAGAATGGCCGTCTCGTTTCTTTCATCACAATGCCTAAATTAAAGCAAGACACATTTGGTGGTTTTTTTTCATTTTACATGTAGTTTGTATGAAAATGATACTGTACATGTACTTATTTTAGCTGAATTCTAATATGAGCACCTTTCACACGCATGTCATTGTGCTAATTCAAGGGCAGCACTATAATTTCTCCATCCTGTCATTCTGTATACATGAAATTAATTGTGCGAATTCAAGGTTGCGCTAATAAGTGTACATTCCTTCAGAGCCCTAAAATATGAGTGCACTAATTTAAATACACATACAGTAATCTAATAAAACATTCTATTTAATTCCAAATGTAAACAAGGCTAATTTGTACAATTAATAGTCCCAACCTGTGGCATATCGCCAAGATGTATTTGACATAAAGTGATGAACACCTATCTGCCCAACATGTATATCTGAACCAAAATAAAAATGTCTTCATTTCTACATAATGTAATCAAACTCCTGGACTTGAGTAAGTTAACTATCCATTAGCTAAATCCCCCATCAGATACAAATGACTATATAAACCCTAGTGAAATAAAGGCAAAATACATTAATGTGAAAGGGAGATAACTCAGACCCAGAACACAGATCTCATTATCACTTAGTCAGGAAAACAATAAAATACTGTACTACACATGAATACTGCTAAACTTGTGCACATACCTGTGTACCCACTTGGTACTTTTTGAATTTCACCATTCAGTGGACGTCCTCTGAAACATGCAGTCAATTCTGAAAGATTAAAGACATGAAAAGAAATTAAAATGTAAACATATAAAGATACAGTGAAAATGAGGTAAAAAAAATTGATACTCATTGGGTTCCTATAAGTATAATAACAAAATGCTACATGTATAATACTCACCTGTGCAAAACAGACAATGTTTGACAAAAAAAAAAAGACTCACTTGAGTCTTTGGATCAACTGAATTAACAAGGAATATATGGTTTGGGAATGTCTGTGGGGATCTGAACAGTTTTTGAGAAACTTCATTTCTTCTGAAAGATTAGGGCCAACGAAGCCAATGGAATTCCTGCTACATGTATACATTTCCAATATACTTTTCTTCACATGAGGAACCAGAAAATATATGGTTTGGATGGGAAACTGATAACTGCTTTAATATACATTGACATTTTTATTTTGTTTTCATAAGTGCAATTTGAATTTGAAACATTAGTTTTGATATTAACTGTAACATGAGTGGCACATTGTCATTGAATGGCATGAGCGGCCTGATGAAATTGGTCATTTATTTGACTCCGATCCTAACCGAACCTATGCTTTTTTATGTTCACTTTGGAATGTTTAAATTTCAAATGTTTTATCTGTCAGTTACATCAGATCTACCATTTCATGAACAAAATCTGATTTTATAGTCATACTTTAGGTGTATGTTAGATACTGAACCTGTGGTGGATGGCCACCACCATCCACCACAGGTTGGTATCAAACACGTTCAAATTTCCTAAAGTATGGTGATAAATTCAGATCCTTTTTTTCATGAAATAGTAGATCTAATGTAACTGACATATGTAACAAACATTTAGATCAAAACATTCCAAAGTAAACATAAAAAGCATAGGTTTGGTGTTTAGACCCTCCGATTCTTTTTTTCGGCGGGGGTGGTGGTGATGGTTCTTTTGAATTCTAGTAATTTCAGCATCAGATAAAATCGGCATCAAGTACATGTAATTTCAGCACTTGAACAAGTAATGTAGCTTCGACACTTAGCTTTTCAGCATTAAGTATTTTCAGCACATGAACATGTAATATCAGCAGCTAATATTGATTAAGATCATAACTAAGTCAATTAATAGCTCTTAATTAATATTGATTTCTTAAAAAGTTTTAACGCACGTTTTTGGAAGTGCCGAAAATATTTGCTTACAAGTGCAGAAATTACTCAATGTCCAAATTACCTGATACCGGTCTTTTTCGGTAAATTGTGCAGTCCCAGAAATTCTGCCAAAGATCAAATATACCAGTGTTTGCGCTGTTGTTCGCCACATTCGCATTTGGCGAATCTTTTAAAAAATTGGCGAATGAAATTCTTTTCTGACGAAAATCACTGACAAATGAAAATTTTGAGCTGAATCTTTTATATATTTTTTGAAAATGATAATTCCCTTTAAATACACATTTCCAATCTGTCAGTGTACAATTAATCTTCGAGTTTGTTTCACACCTCAGCGCTCTACAATGCGACCAAATCACTTGCAAATGTGATAATATTTTAGGTTTTGGTGAGTCTTTATTCTAATTCAGTCGCCACATTGTGACCAGTTTTTTTACCCGAGCCAGAAATTAAAAGTACAGTAAAACCTGTACATAGGGGCCACCCAAGGGACCAGAAAATATTGACCTTTATGTGCAGGTGACCCTTATAAACAGGTTCAATTTAGTTGAAGTATGCAGTCAAAGGACTGGAAAAAATTGACCTTTATAAACAGGTGATCCTTATATAGAGGTGGCTGCTATAGCAGGTTTTACTGTATGTCCATTTTCACTGTGAAACTACATTATCAAAATCGTGATCTGTTATGCGCTTTACAACAACCAATTTGGCTATTCAGTTTCAATAAACTAGAGCATCTAACTCACGTTGATTACTGTATAAAAACATGTTGTATGCTGTCATGTTTTCGACTTGAAATTTTCCAAACAGAACATGATGACATTTTCTTTTCAGTGTCAATTTCAACAGAAGCATCTACGTCTTCATTGGACACTACCAAATTTAAACGTAGTGTGTTAGTGTTACAGGAATACTGGAACCGAGTTATGGCTAGTGTTTGACGAGGAGGGTGGGCAAACCACAGACACAGCCAGAATTGGAAATTTTATTTGTAAATTAAAAATCGAGAGTCAAACATCCGATTGTCGGACAAAAACCTTATAAATAACTTTAAAGGTGTTAGTCTGACAATCGATTGTTTGACTCTCAATTTTAACATACAGATAAAATTTCAAATTCTTGTGGGCAGACACTGTGTTTTGTAAATTCTGTCGAAAAGAAACCGGCATTATCAATTCAAAAACAGAGTTTAAGTGTGCCTCAACATTAGAGCGACAAATATGATAAATATAGGCATATGAACACTCCCAGATTTATTAAATGATGGACAACAGTTAATCATCTTGTTTTAAATGGATTGAAACAATAAGTCATGTCAACTTAACTAATTAAAAAATTAATGTCTTATTTTATTTCATCCAGCAGAATTTTTTTTTAACAAAAACACATTCACATTATATATATATATATATATATATATAGGCGAGTAAAAATTTCTGTCTCACTAGTAAAATTTCTGGTTCACTGGCCAAATGAAGATTGAATTTTTTAGTGTTGTAGAGCCCTGCACCTGTACGTTGTTTTGACAGTCCCCAGTCTTATGTCTCTGGCGCTGATGTGTATACAATAGGCTATAGCCGACAGGTAAACTGCTACTCGTCACGCCTAATTAAACATACCTGCAAATCATCCTGTCTTTTGTGTTACCCTAATCAACATCCATGATGATAATTAAGAGTAATTCTATATAAAGACCAAAATTGGTCAGAAATGGTATATCGCAAATTTTGAAAGCAGCTGGTCACAATGATAGCCTTGCATGAAAGTAACAAAACCTTACAATTTTTTCCCAGTAAAACTTCCTCGTAACCATAGCAACGGTCATTTATCTATATTGAATATGGTAACCTAATGGAAATAGCCATATAACGTAAATTTCATGAAATGTGATATTTGTCAGTTTTGACAGCAGTTTTTTGTATTAATTATTGATCTTAACATGTTTATATAACAAGGTTGAAAATATCTGGGATCATAATGCCTCCGTTTTTAAAAAAGACCTGTTGAAAGTTGTTTTTTTAGGTTAATATAGGGAAATTCCGTGCAAATTTAAATCAGGCCTCTGTAAAAACGCAGCATAGGAAATCGCTCATTTATCTCTAGTGACTTTAGTAACATTAGTAGAAAGGAACAGCAAAATATCTCAGTGGGTATTTTTGTTACCAATTAATAATTCCTTGGACAACATCAACGTAATTTGTTATCCGTGCCAAAAGAGAACTCTTTAAGAAAATTGGAAATGAACAGCTTATGTGAACTCGGTACTAAATGTGGATACAAGAAATCGTACTTGCAATAAACATAGATCCATAATGCAACCAAATCACTCGTAAATATGACTAATTTTTAGGTTTTGAGGTTTTTTTTACGTCCAAATCTATCGCTACCCTTTTTCTCAAACCGGAATTTGAATGTTTTCCATTTCCACTCTGTCAATACAGCCGAAATCATGGTCAGTTATCTGCTTAAAAATAACCACGATACGTTTGCAATAAACTAAAGCGTCTATCTCACGTTGAATAAGGCGGTCACTAAAAGTAGTAGTCGGAGGCGGAGTCGGATTCTAGAATCAGCGGAATCAAACAAATAATTGTCGATTTCTTCCTCAATACTTATTCAAAGAACACAATAATTGTAGTATATCTTTATTGCGGTATTTTACATCATTCACAGTAGAAAATTATACAAAATTATTTTGGACTCAATTTACGTGACATTGTCTTACGTTGGCACACTAAATTTAGTAGTCGGATTTGACGGCGGAGTCGAGGTATTGAATCGATTTAAGTTAATTTGTTATATTTGTATATATTTTGTATATATCACAATCGTTTATGATAATATCCTTCTAAATATACCATTAAATGACACTAAAATCATTTATTTTTCGTTAGCAATCATAATTTGTAATCGCTTAGTAATACTACAGAGTCGGATCGAAAAGATGCTAATGTCGGATTCCTGATAGTATAGTGTTTTCGGATTCGATTAGCGGTGGATTCGAAATAAATAATCGTTGATTTCTCACCCAGTTCTAATTCTATTTAAGTAATCTTTTCAATGATAATTAAGGACATCGTTCCGAATTATTTTCAGTAAAAAGTTACTCAAATTTTGGTTCGTTTTAGATTTCCTAGATTTTGGCTGATGAAAGCACACTAAAATTAGTAGTCGGATTTCAGTGGCGGAGTTGAGATGTCAGGTCAATTTACACTAATCTTAAGCTTTTTGAATTAAGATAAACTGAATATAATTATTGTATATGATCATAGGTGTCCCTAAATATTATAAAATGGCAATCAAATAGCATATTTTGTGTAAAAATCAAGATTTACGAGATGCTATAAAATCGGTTCGAAAAGAGACAATGTCGGAATCCTGATTTGAACGGACACGGAAATCTGGGGGTAAGGTATATTTAGGTATATTATATTGCTAATACAGTATATAATGAAATTATATATATTATTTGATCTCGACAGTTGTTATTTACTATATTTGAAAGTTAGATTTAAAAATATTATGAAGATTTGAAATGATAGGAGAAATTTAGTAGAACTATATACGTTGAAAATTCTTAAAATAGCCAAACTTTGAGAAACTGTTGCTAAGAATCGAACAAAATACCCGCTCTGATTTTATAATATATTGTTCTATAAGACTTATTCAAACTTTAGGTCAAAGTATCTTAAAATTTCTATGCTGCATATTTGGGGGGTAAAGTCTTGAAAAATCAAAAAATCATAAAATTCTTCTAATTGGATAATTGCAGAAACCCCCTATCTTTAAGTTGTTAGGCAAAATACCTTCTGTACTGATTATCACTTTGGATTTTATTGTTTTGAATGTCTAATCAAAGGTGATTCAAATAAAATATTTACATTATTGATATATCTTGTATGTTAAATAAAAATAAAATGTTGAAACTATGCAAAAATGCCTTTTTCTATATGGGTAAGAGGGCAAATCTTGTGAAAAACAATTCTTTGTTGCCATGGCAACAATATATTTTTTTTTCAATTCTAAAATCATTATTATGTTTAAGTATTCTATAATAAACATATATAGTAAATATGAGAGTATTCTGTGACATACCATTTCTCAGCACATAAATAATTTTTTGGTCTTTACATAGAATTACTCTTAATTCCTAATACCGGTAATCATACTTGCCAACATTTGAAAATTTTCATGTGGGGAGACAAGGTGTGACAAAATTTTCCAGATGTTGTAACAATCTGATTCAGTATTTTAAAATAAGTACAATTAATTTTGTTTTATATGGTTTATATGTAATTGATTTCCTGTGGTGAACCTCTCAGGTAGATATCCCAATGGTAGCCCCACTATGGTCAGTGTTATTTCATAGGTTAACTTGGTATCGCCAAAGTAGCTGAGTTTATTTTTATCCTGTCTATATAAGACCGGTTTTGTAGGTTTTGGGCAGTACCTGCTCACTCTTCCTAAGACAATAATTTATTACTTTGTATAAATATAAATATTAAGCATTTTCAATGGAATCGATGAATTTACTGTGAATTCAATTTTGTTTTTTTTCATTTTACTGACATCATTTTAAAATTTTCAAAGCATATTTAGAGATACTCTATCTTTCATCGATCGGGTTTGGTGTTGCTATGATAATTTACCATATCAGAAGTAAAGAAAATGACAGGAAAAATGGCAGAACCTTCCCTGAAATGAGACATTTTCAGTGGAAATTAATAAAAAAAACTGTAAATATGTTTTGTTTTTGTTCTGTTAAAAATGATATTAATTCCAGAAATTATTGTTTGGTAACTTATTTCCCCATTTGAGACATCATGACTGCCCTTGGTACTCCATGTCAGCATTTAGTCACCCCCACAACACATCACTAAAACCAATCAAAAAACAACGACGAGGGGTACAAACAAGCCTCTGATTGGTTACAAAACTTTTGAAAGCTTGTGCATTGTTTCATGCTGTGGAAACTTGCATGTCAATTTTCAAATTTTGGGACATTTATCGTTTTGGAAGGAAATATTAAAAAAGTCAGCAGAAAGAAGGGTTTTTTAAAAGAATGATCGAGAGGTTGGGAAACGGGGCCAAAATCAGGAGTCTCCCGCAGAAATTCTGGAGAGTTGGCAAGTATGAATAATCCTTTAATTAGATTTAAAACTCGGAAGACTTCACGTGTTGATATGACAGACAAAGTAGCACTATTAATATCGGGCTGCTTATGTACTTGTGTCCCGATTGATTACTTGTCTCATTATCAGAAAATTATGTTTACCACCCCAATTACACTGACAAAATGCGAAATAAAAATGATAACAGTCGTAACTTAACCCTGAAAAGAAAGTGGTAACTAGTATGACATTGATTGACATGTACATGTGCATGCAACTCACAACCACTAGTTGCCGCTTATATCAGTGAAAATAAAAAAAAAATTCAACAATAAATTGGTCCTGAATATATCTAATGCAATGGACAAAAGCTAAAAAAGAACATAAATTTTAATGCAATTAACATTTGGTAGAATTCTGTAAAGATTCCAGGCCAGAAAATGGGATTGGCAAGTTACTAACTTGAATGTGCCTGTAGGTCTACTTAAAGAGTCAGTAATTTCTATTCCAACTAGCACTTTTAGAGAGACTTTTACATTTTTTCTACTTTCTCTTTATAAGAATTAAATATTTAGAATCATGGAAACCATAAAAATTTAAGTCATATAGGGACTCTTCACTGCAGTAATAATAATAACTGAACAAATACGATTTAAAAAAAATAATAGTTAAAAATCTTCATTCTCTGCCTGTCTTTCATTTGGATAATAAATTGATGTTGGCTGTAGAAAAAGATGTTAGGAAAATTTCAAGAGAGCCTCTTTAAATTTTTAATTGGAATGTCAATTAGCCTAATTTTTTAATTTGTGAATTCTCCTTTTTTCTTATTTTAGTTTTCAAAAATGTTATTTATAAATTTTCAGTAGCAGTAGGCTACTATAGCCTACATGTCGATATTTTGGATTGGCGAAGGATTTTTTATTTTGGACAATGAAAATTGAAATTGGCCAATGACTTGGCCAATACATTTTCAGACCCAGGGCTAACGCTGATAAACCAACCCAAATCAGCAACACAGAACTGGCCATATTTCTGGCTGTAATGATGAGAAATACACAGTTAAACAGATTTATAGATCTACATTGCGGTGAAAAAAAAAGAATTGGAGGACTTCTGCCCCTGATTTCACCACAGCCACAGGGGCGGCAGCACGATTTACCCAAAAAACAAAAACTACCCAAAAACATAAAAAAAACACCCAAAAACAATTAAATCGAAATAAGTTTGCATTAATAATCAAAATGCATTTTCTTCTGTATAAATATTTCATAAACATCTAGAAATTAAAAAAAAATCAACATTTATAACTTCTCATGGAACTTACGGGCACTGTAATTTAGTAAAATGAAGAGTCAAATCGGTCTTCTTCAATTATTTTTTTCACGATTCCTGAAATATTTTTCATATTTCATGTCACATTTATATTATAAAAATTCTACGTAATGTGGAAAATGATGATTTCATATGTATTAAACATCTTTACCGTCCCATATAAGTAACATTCTGGCACATTTTAAAATGTCATGGTGACTATATCATGGGTTCAGTAATAGTACATCGTGAAATTGGATAAAACAGCATTATTAAAGTCAAAAACATCTACAGTCATAAAAAATATTCATCATATTATAATAAGATGGCTAAAATTATTCCGTTTTAATGTTTTTGTGTGTTTTGGGCGTCATTATTTTGTGTTTAGGGGTCATTTTGGATGTTTTGGGGTTTTTTTGGGGTAAATCGTGCTGCCCCACAAGGGTCTCGTATCCATGTGATTTCAACGGTCTAGAATAGCCCCTTCTGAATCATTACCAGTTTTTTTCGTTTCTTTATCAACATTTTCCCGCACACTTGTTTCGAAATATTGCTCAACTTTAGCATCACCATTGTGTTCAATCTGACATGGCATCAAGTGAAACTTTGTATCATCTGTGGCCTGTGGAAGTGATACAGCATCCAAATAAACGGCCATGTTTACTTATCCTAAATTTTCGCGCGCTCTTTGAAACGTTCATGTCCGATGAGTGCCGAGTAGAAAAAGTAAACAAATAGGATCGCCGATCCCGAAGCACTAGACTAGATCTAGATCTATTTTTTATTGTCTCGTCATTTCGCCTAAAAAAAAAAATCATTGTTTAACCCCATAGTCGACATTTAATTATTTAACATGCCTTTTTGTGGATGAAAATTGTCAGGAAATGATAAAGAGATGGAAATATATCCTTTACCCAGAGTATTTAGGCCTACATCTTTTAATTCAAATAAAAATTAAATTAAAATTTTCAGAAACTTTCACACACTGAATGCTTTTATTTATGTATTTCAAATCATATAATGTTTTTATTTCATTTTCAAATGATTCGCTAATACTCGGCAATATTTTTTTCGGAGAAAAATCAGTTCCAAATATCAGACATAAATGTGTTATATTTGAGTGATTCCGAGATTAGGGGCCAGATTTCTGTCTAGTGCACTTTCAGACTGCAATAGCATACCTGTCTGGTATAGCATACCTATCAAAATGATGACTTTAATATTGTTTTATCAGTTTTTGTTTGTTTGTTTTCTTTAAGAGTGTGGGTTCTGATACCCGAATATTGTGCCATTACACGTTTCCACAGCTAAGTTCAGAACCAAGTTTCGACATGCTGCATTCTTTATCCGAACCAATGGTATCTTAAATATGAGTCATTTTTTATCATCGTTTTGGCATCTAATATGTAAACGCCATAATCCAATATTAAAACCGTACAAATATCTTCCTCTTTTCATCCATCTATCATATTACTACTTTTTGATTTACCAGGGGTTTTACCAAATAAAACCCACAGTAAATCAAAAGGTGAGAACATGATAGCCTACATTTTATTAGTATATAAGCTAAGTTTTGAAGGTGAAACCTAGGACTTCTTTGGAAAAGGTGCTCCCGATGGGATTGGTGTAATGATCAAGAGAACTGCTGATGACATTGTGACAAAAGGGAAAGGGATTCCTAATAGCAAAACTTTATCTAATGTCTGTAGGTTGGTGATACAACACAATCTGTCACTTTTCATTACAGGAAGGATGTAGGAAGCATCTGACATTTCAGTCATTTGAAAACAAATTCGATGAATAAAGTGATGGCTTGACTTAATGGCACATGTATGACATGATAAAGCGATCTCCAAGGTTACTGGTCATGAACATATATATCAGAGTGCCAACTTATATAGTAATACTAATTACGTTAGAGGACTTCTCCAAATGACAAATCCCGAATCAGTCCCTTATCAATCGTTTTTATAAAATTATATATGCTAGTTTGTAATGTAATCATTCGGTTATGTAAATACATGCAATCGTAATTTGACAAATGAGTGACGAGGAATATACATGTAACAATAAAGATACTTTGATATATTTCCAGGGCAGGTTTTATAACTGCGTAATTGACAAGATATTTTGCTATCATTCGATATTTAATGTTATCATGCTTTCACTTTCTGATTTACCAGGAGTTTTACCAAAAGTGAAACATGAATATAACTTTTGTTGAGAACGATAGACAGACACAGATTTGAAGAGAAAGGACAGTTAATCTACGTTTTGTAAAAAATTATACTTTACAACCACAAACTATAATAAAATAACAAACTCGTCTACAATGTCATTAATGGAACAATAATACAGCCACTTTCAAAAGTTTATAGACATTATATTTTACTATATATTTCATGTAAACCACATTTTTAAAAAAATATTGTAAAACCATTTCTTATCGCATTTGAATAGAATTTGTTATTTCATTATAGTTTGTGGTTGTAAAGTATGGGGTCTTAGTAATTTTGAGAGCTTAGAAAGAATTTATTTAAGAATTTTCAAATTATTACTTCAACTGAAGCACTCAACCCAAAAGTAATTGATATGCGGTTAACAGGGAGTATATTCACTTTATAATAATTCGTAGGTGTAAAATTGCCTTCTCAAATGAAAATAGAACCCCAAATATGTTGTATACTTTTTTTCAAATCAAAATATTTACATGATTTAATGGATACAATGTGTTAAAATGTACTAGATAAAGCTGTTTATAGCAATATTTGGTTATCAAATCTTAAACTTTAATTTTAAGTGATTGAATTGTTGAAGAGAATATCTTGTGATCAGTTTGAGCAGAAATGTATTTAATTCATAGAAAGGAATATTTTATAGAATTTTAAAATACCATTCATTTTGAAAACTATTTAGACATACTTGATGATGCTGATAGAACATCAATATGGGAATTCCGTAAGAGTAAAAACAGACGATCACTTGAAACTGGACGATAGTTTGGTGTAGATAGATCTCTAAGATTTTGTACTTAGTGTTATGAAATATAAAAATATCAGATACCAAAGTATAAATCAATAGGATGTCCAGGACATAGATACAAATCCGGTAAAAATGGACAAACACGGACCTCTGGAAACCAAGAGGTGGGATCAGGTGCCATGGAGGAGTAAGCATCCCCTGTCGACCGGTCACACCCGCCGTGAGTCCACAGTCAAGTCCAATGAAACACGTGAGGAGTGTATCCTCGTCACAATTGGTACAGACGTCTCAACAACCACCAACGAAAAGGCAACTCAACATTTCACTTAGTGAAACAGAGTAGTCGCAAACAAGCCTATTATACCGACCATAAAATTTGCGGAACGTTGACATTAAACGCGGTTTTCGATATCCCTGTGTCAATAATTTGTCAGTGAGTAGTTTACCTCTGTATATGAAATCGTCATATGTTGTGCACGCCCTGGCATATCGGATCATTTGTGAAATATAAACTCCATATGCAGGTGACTGAGGGATATTACTACTTAAATGTGGAAAATTTACGATGGGAAAGCCGAAATCGTCGCGTTTATCGTATAGCTTAGTTGCTAATTTCCCGTCTGTGTTTATATTATGTAAAATGTCTAAGTATGAAGCGTGTGTACTTGATTCTGTTGTATCTTTAATTTCTAGTTCGCTGGGATATATCGCATTGACATATGTATGAAAATTGTCATTATTAATTGACAAAACGTCGTCGATATATCTAAATGTCAAATTAAAGGACAAGAAATTGATGATGCGTTCCGCAATTTTTGAAAACGCGTAAATCTTTTGTTGATATTAGAAATCGTGGAATTGATTACAAAAAGGTCTCGACCAAACATTTTTGTTGTAAAAAATTATTTCAGTCAAATTATATAGTCATATACTATACATATTGTACATATTGTATTTTATTTATTCTCCCTCTCTACCATTGCATCCACTGGCAAAGAGTATTGAATATTGCGTGTGTCTATTGTAATGTAATTTACGTGTTTTGTAAATGTATACAAAAAGTTATTCATATACATGGTGTGTATTGAAATTAGTTCCATTACTCTCAGCTAAAACAAAAAAGAATTATCAATGCAATTATTCATATGATGAAATTAAGATCTGTACAATGAAAAGTTTAGTCAACTTCTCTCTTTTCTCCTATATGTACTTCCATTTACTTTCACTCACTTTATCATGATATTAAATAAGTGTATGGTCAAAAGCCAATAAACTATACAATATTATACAGATGAAAAAATGTGGAAATAGTTATAGATCTTTAATCTAGTTACTACATCTAATAAAACGGTTTGGTCTTTATTTGCAGAAATGATATAAGCGTACGAGATTTCCGGTAATACAAGAACAAATTACATGATTGTAGTAAATCCAATATCTGAATCTACTTGTAGTGGTGTACAACACACATCATGTTCCTGGATTAAGATAGATAAGACTTAAGCAACAACACATGTGACCCTTTTTTGTCCACCCCCCCCCCCCCCCCCCCCCCCCCCCCCCCCCCCCCCCCCCCCCCCCCCCCCCCCCCCCCCCCGGCACTGTTAAGTAAGCATCTAGAACATTTACTTTTCATCTTTGATGTTGATATAACTTGAAAGAAATTGTGTCACTCTAACTGTAGCGAAAGGGTGAATAACATTATCTGTAGGACGTACAAGTAATTCATGGTTATTTGGTAACATGCATTGTCAGGTAATTCTATTTCATTGATTGATTTATCGTAGTTTGTAAATATGTATTTAGTATAATGATCTTATTTCATTTTTGATAAAGATAGTGATGTTTCATCCACTATTCATTCATTCATTCATTCATTCATTTATTCATTCACTATTCTTCTTCTTTCTATTAATATCAGCTCGTTTATTTGTTTAATTATCATACAATCTGTTTTACTAATGTATTCACTATATTTATCCTATTTGTATAATTTAAAAATTCAACCTGATTTTATTTTTCAAGCTGGTTACTTGCAATTTTTCATTTTTTAATTTCGTTAAACTTAGATCTTGTATACAAAAAGGATAGGGAAATAAATAAATTTATTATAACATTGCGTTTGGTTAAAGCAACATGAGCTGTCTTCGTCGCAAGCTCTACTTACTTGCATATTTTATGTAATTTTTAATCTAATATAATAATTCCATGCCATATAAACCATGAAGTCTCTCACCTCTGTCAGCGTGGGTTCGAGTCCCTCTGGAATCTAAGCTGATTTTGCGAGAAAGTTTGTCAGTTTACTTACTGTCTCTTCTTGGATACGTACAGTGTAACCGAGTTCTCTTGTTCATTACTAAAAACTGGCCACCACCATGCCCTTACTGAAAATTGTTGAGTGTGGCGTGAAGCGCAACATTCAAAATTCAAAATTCAAATTAAAATTGATTTACGGAAGTGCTTGCATTTATCTTAAATGTATGCGAAAAATAATCAGTGTACGTGAGTACACATTGCAGATTCCAGCCGCGTTTTCTCGATATTGCTTCAGCTTTAATAAGTGCATGTTAAAGGTTCTCCGAGTGTCTAGTTTAGAGTTTATTGCATACTACGATTATGTCAGAGAAATACTGTATTACAATACAATATTTCCTTCATTCCTAAAACAAACCCTGTGTTTAGGCGTTTTAATGACAATGAATGTAGCCAATCCTATGTTTAGATTAAGATTTTATTGTATTAAAATAGTTTAGATTTGATTTGACAAATTTCCCAAAATGCCGTAAACGACACCTCATATTGCTTATCATAATGTAAAAGTCATAATAAAATAAAATCATTAATTCAATTCATTCATTATAATATCATTAAAGTTTTCCGAAAAATTGTGATAAGGGAACACTTAACACACATTTAATTTGGGTATTCGCGTACTTCACAAAACTCCTTAGCATTTTGAAAAACTTCAAAATAACACCTTTCGGATGATTTTTCAAAAATAGGAAATGTTTAAGGGACCATGAAACACAGATTTGATCAGTTTCATTGACAGTTTATAATAGATATGCGCTTCGCTTTTCTTTTCATATTGATAACTCACTGATTTTCAGTCATTAATCTCATCAATTACCTATTCAAAAGGAGATCGGTAAATAAATAAATACGACTGCATCTAAATACAAGGGAGAAAGTTTTCTTCCCCGAAATAATAGATATAGACCTAGTTATTTATCAAAAATGAATTATTACATTATGATATATATATATATATATATATATATATATATATATATATATATATATATATATATATATGGTATTATGTTTATATAATATATATATATACTTTGGTATATATTATATAATACACGTATATATATATATACGTATATATATATATATATATATATATATATATATATATATATATATATATATATTTTATTATGTTATAAAAATATATATCCAGTTAAGGTATATATAGGTATATACTTTAGATTATGTCTAGTAAAAATGTTTTCTCCAGTTAAGGTGCATACGGTGAAAACATAGATTATAGTCTAGTATGATGTTTTCTGATGAGCCTTTATCAACTAAATTAAAAAAATATACATCTCTCTCTCTCTCTCTCTCTCTGTTATTTATAGATATAAACACTTTATTTCAAATCGTAATGTACAAATGATGTATCATAATTCCCATTCTTTTCATTTATTCAGTCCTACGATCTTAAAGAAGATACAATTGCAGGTAAGTGACAAAGATGAAAAATAATGTAAGTTGTTGCTAAAATATTGTTGTTGTGTTAATATCAAAGAACAAAATTCCCAAAACAATATGATCACGTTTGCTATGGTTACTGTAATACAAGAAGTAAATATTTGTAATTACTTATCAATCAAAATGCTCAACTGCAGTATTAAGAAGGAGAAGTGTTGTTTGTTTATCCCTCAACTAGGTTTTGTGATGCACACTTATACTGAAAACATTACGTCTTGTTACAAGTGAACCAATGAATAAACAAAAATGGATATTATATGCTTTAGACCATACGCCAAGGACGGTTTGTGTTGTTTGTCTGTTATAAATGGTGTTTTTCGCCACACTTAACAATTTCTCAGTGATATGGTTGCGACCATTCAGTTTAATGGTGGAGGAGAAAGTGGGTTACGATGTATCGGATAAAAATACTACGGGCCTTCTGCAAACGTGTTCACACAATCAGCTTAGGTTCCAGCGGGTTCAAACCCGGGCTTAGTGCAGATGAGAGACTTTCGATATTAAAAACGGGACGAAATTGCCAGGGATCCCCGACAAATGCCGAGTTTTTACTATTGTCATTAACAACGGGGAATTGAAACTGTATATCTACACAATGAACACTTATTTTCAATTAACCAAAATAGGTTGTTGTTAATTGTATTGTTGTTTAACGTCCCGTGCAAGACGTCTGGAGACGTCACCACTGCCAGTGAAGGGCTTCAAAGTTTGGCCTATGCTCGGCACTTACGACCATTGAGCAGTGAGGGTTCTTTAACGTGCCGACACCTACTGTGACACAGGACCTCGTTTTTACTGTCTCATCCGAAGGACAGGAATAAGACCTACAGCCGTCTGGACTCGAACTCATGACCTCACGATCAAGAGTCGAGCGCGTTACCGACTGAGCCAGGTCGGTTCAAATCATAATAGGAAATAAGCAATTATAACTTCACACACGCATTACTGAATATTGTGATACATAATTTTAAGAAACAAAGTTATCTCAATGTCATTACAATGTACATGATATTTCTACATTATTAAATATCGTACCTTTTGTTCATAGTTATACATGTAGTTAAAATTTACTCTCATTACTTTGTTTTGGAGATCTTCTTATGATTCATTGGAGCCCTCAACAAAAATTTTATATTAATATAATTATCAATTATATTTATCATGCAACACCTCATTTATTGAACGCATATTATTGATTGCTTTATTATAAAAACAGTACAACAGAAGGTTAGCGTTTATGGTGATTCTGGTGTCCTTATATGAACTATAAATTAAACCTAAATCATGTTTTAAATCGTTTTAAACTGATGATCAATCTTTGAAACAGCATATCCAACATGACAATTGAGTATGTAATATTATAAATACAGCATTGTGAGTCATCATACTGAGGGCATCAGTCGAATGCAAATGCTAAATCATATAATGATACAAACACCAAATTTCAATTGACTAACACTTTCTTAACCATGTTACTTGAATACATTGGGTATAAAACAAACGCTTTTGCGATATTTTTCTAAATACTGATTTATGATTTTATATAATGTTTTTCTAACACATATTTAAAAAAACTCTGTTTTGGATTAAAATTTTAGCTGGATCAATTAGAAATAAGCATAAAAATTCATGAAATTTTCATTTATGATGCCAGAACTTAAAGACGTATTTGATGAGTTTGACAAAGATTGCGATGGTATGATTACAACCAAACAGTTGGGAACGATAATGTCGACGCTAGGGATAAACCCAGGCGAAGCAGAACTCCAAAGTATAATTGAAAGTGTTGACAATGATGGTAAGTGTAACGCAAAGTAATATCATACATCGAAGTGTTTTCGATATTTGTTGGTAGCTGATAATCCTTACTAAAGTCATATTTCGTACTGATATCACCAATCAAATTCTAAATAGATAAATGATTTCTAAAGCTAAGATAGTCATCTATTTAAACTGGTTACTGTTAGACAGATTTTGGCTATATATTTAGATTCATTACTTGGCATTGTATGATACCTTTTTCTTGTATTGTACGTGTATTTAGTTGTTGTTGTTGTTGTATTGTTGTTTAACGTCCCACTCAAGAATTTTTCACTCAAATGGAGACGTCACCAAATGCCGGTGAAGAGCTTAAAATTTCGGCCTATGCTCGGCACTGAGGGCTTTTTAACGTGCCGACACCTACTGTGACACGGAACCTCGGGTATCACTGTCTCATCCGAAAGGCAGAAAAAGTCAACGTGTACTTGGTAATTGGAGTTCAATTGACGAAGTCTCGTTTTGAGCATTTGTTTTGGCCTTTTTCAAAACTATAACTTTAGTATTATGCCCCGAATTATTGCAATAATATAAGATGAAATGCAAGGTGTCTCATAATTAACGTCGCCTCCTTGACATCTGAAATAAATTTAATTGAAAGGAACAATAAGAAATTATTGACAAGTAGATTCTAATTCTGTATGTTTTATACAGGTAATGGCACAATAGATTTTCCAGAATTCTTGCAAATGATGGTTTCTAGGTCAGATACCTTGGAATTTGACGCGCAGATTAAAGAAACGTTTCGACTGTTTGATAAGAATGGAGATGGTTTTATTTCCGGTTGGGAACTGCGACATGTAATGGCTAATCTAGGGGAGAAATTAACCGACAAAGAAATCGAAGAAATGCTTCGCGAGGCAGACGTGGACGGGGACGGCGTCATTAATTATGAAGGTAAAATTACGTAATTGCCATTATGACTTTCACAGTATGCGTGTATTCTTGATCGTAATATAAGTAATACTTTATATATTACTGCTTAATCAGTTATATAATTATTTTGATATGTAATTGGTCATGATGCAGTACTGTCGATAAGACATTTATTGTTGATTCAATCAAAACACGATTCCCTATTTGCACTCTTGAATTGAGTTGAGCGTCATGAATGATATTGCCACAAACTGTCTGGCATTATGTACATTCCCAGTCAGAAACGGCGTATATTTTTTCGCTTTGTGATGATCAGTTTGACATTCACCTTAGTTATCTGGCTTCTTAAGACATAACATATTGTTCCGTTACTCAGGCACATTCATGTATAAACTGTTGCAATTATTCCTTCTTTGTTTGTTAATGCTGGTGGACCGTTTGTACCCACGAGGATAAATACATAAACCCAATATCTGATAGCCCGGTATAGGCTGATTATTTCATATTAAAGTGATATTTCAAATGGATAATAATAAAATGTAGGCTCGGGGGTTAGGATAGTCATAGTGTACAGTGTTTATATCATTTGTATATCAATGTTTTCATTATGATTAGAATTCACTCCTATTAGATATTCACCATATTCGTCTGCACGATATCATCTCTATAAAGTTATTGATGATAGTTTGATAATGGTATCGTTTATTTTTTTTTTTCAGAATTTACAAAAGTGATGTTAGCAAGTCTTTAGAAGGCATGCTTTAAAGTTCCTATTCAGTCGGGTTAAAGTGTATAAACAATGCAACATTAATACGTGTTGGAGACACACATCCGTCATTTGACAATATCACAAGCACAAATTTACTTACCTCATTTCAGAGAGTATATTGTATATGTATCATTTGAATAGAATATTCGTGTTAATATGATGAGTCACTATCATTAAACTTACTACAGTAACTGTGTTGTATTTATTGTATCAATGATGGAATATTGAATTGAATGAATGATATTGTAACGCAGCGTATTTTTAATGCAACAAAAATTGCAATGCTTATATATATATATATATATATATATATATATATATATATATATATATATATATATATATATATATATATATATATATATATATATATATATATATACTCAGAAATTAGTCTCGGACATATATGAATGTAGAAGGATTTCATTTGTGTTCTGGTTCGTCAAAAAACTGGGAAAAACGTGAGCTTTGAAATAGGTTATTGTAGTTTTAGTTTGTTAGTATTGCTAAATTATGTATAATGTAATGTTTAAGTAAAATGGGTGATGTTGAGATTTAGTCATTTATTCATCATGGCATTTTTTTTTATTTTTTTTAGTTTATTTATTTGGTTTTTTATCATGTTTATTGTAAATCTTAAATGTACAATATATATAATATATATAAATATGATAATTAGATAAATATAGTACAAAGTCAAATATCAGATCACATTCAATGTGTATGTAAATAGATGCAATGCTGAAAAAGGGAGATGTGGGAGGAGCCGCAAATGTGGGATTGCCACAAACTGTGTCTGGCATTATGTACATTCCCAGTCAGAAACGGCGTATATTTTTTCGCTTTGTGATGATCAGTTTGACATTCACCTTAGTTATCTGGCTTCTTAGGACATAACATATTGTTCCGTTACTCAGGCACATTCATGTATAAACTGTTGCAATTATTCCTGTCATTCCAATATTTCTTTGTTTGTTAATGCTGGTGGACCGTTTGTACCCACGAGGATAAATACATAAACCCGATATCTGATAGCCCGGTATAGGCTGATTATTTCATATTAAAGTGATATTTCAAATGGATAATAATAAAATGTAGGCTCGGGGGTTAGGAAAGTCATAGTGTACAGTGTGTTTATATAATTTGTATATCGATGTTTTGATTATGATTAAAATTCACTCCTGTTAGATATTCACCATATTCGTCTGCACGATATCATCTCTATAAAGTTATTTGATGATAGTTTGATAATGGTATCGTTTATTTTTTTTTCAGAATTTACAAAAGTGATGTTAGCAAGTCTTTAGAAGTCATGCTTTAAAGTTTAAAGTTCCTATTCAGTCGGGTTAAAGTGTATAAACAATGCATCATTAATACGTGTTGGAGACACACATTCGTCATTTGACAATATCACAAGCACAAATTTACTTACCTCATTTCAGAGAGTATATTGTATATGTATCATTTGAATAGAATATTCGTGTTGATATGATGAGTCACTATCATTAAACTTTGAATTACTACAGTAACTGTGTTGTATTTATTGTGTCAATGATGGAATATTGAATTGAATGAATGATATCGTAACGCAGCGTATTTTTCATGCAACAAAAATTGCAATGCTTATATATATATATATATATATATATATATATATATATATATATATATATATATATATATATATATATATATATATATATTATAAATACTCAGAAATTAGTCTCGGACATATATGAATGTAGAAGGATTTCATTTGTGTTCTGGTTCGTCAAAAAACTGGGAAAACGTGAGCTTTGAAATAGGTTATTGTAGTTTTAGTTTGTTAGTATTGCTAAATTATGTATAATGTAATGTTTAAGTAAAATGGGTGATGTTGAGATTTAGTCATTTATTCATCATGGCATTTTTATTATTTTTTTTTTAGTTTATTTATTTGGTTTTTATCATGTTTATTGTAAATCTTAAATGTACAATATATATAATATATATAAATATGATAATTAGATAAATATAGTACAAAGTCAAATATCAGATCACATTCAATGTGTATGTAAATAGATGCAATGCTGAAAAAGGGAGATGTGGGAGGAGTTAGCTATTTCAAAGTTAAAGATCAGATATTTTCTGATTATATGGAAAAACAGCTGCTTTGTTTACAACATAGGTGCAGACATTTTGTACACCTAAAGTTGTGCGGAGGGTAAAATGAGCCCAGCGATCTGATTGGTCATTAAATGAAAAACTTAGTTTTGCCATTAATAAGTGAAATTAAGGTGATAAAAAGATACATGAATATTAGTAGTACTTTGCAAATTATAGGGTTGACGGTTTGAATTAAAGGGAGGGGTCAGATGAGAATAGGTATTTTCCTTTGGTGCGGAATACTACGAGTTCTAAACAAGTGAAAATTTGAAGTAAAAATGCAACGGCAACCTATACTCTTGATTGCATATTTTGTTCTAAAAATATTAATCTTTCATCAAAGGTTACTGATTTGACCCAGATTTAATAAACATGGGAGTGACATTGACCTGAAGTTTTGTAAATTAGCATCGAGGCCTATGGGAAAATATTTGGTGGTGTCTGTCAATATATGTATAAATTAGTATTAGCATCCCAGGCCTGATCGGGTTAGGACTATTTAGACTGTTACCGTGTACCAACAACCGCGTGGTTAGGGGTGATAGCGTGCAGCACAAAGCATGTATATATAATTGAATTAAATGAATATGATGTAATGTTGAATTACGTCGATATATATAATATACCAAGTTAAAAAAACAAACAATAAAATGTTATATCAATATCACAAGAAGTTAATTAAGTCGATATAATGAATTAATTAATCATACCTAAAAACTTAAATGCATTACAGGTAAATAGAATTTTTTGTAATTTTCAGAATCGGTACAAAAAGGTACACAACAGTTTTTATACGACACGTGAAAGAATGAAATGTGTGATAAACTGATAATTGTAAAAAAAACCACAAGCATCGATATTATAGAGATATATAACAACGATAAACAGCAAACAAACTGTTTCATTTTAAAGTAATTCCAATATAGTTATATATCTTTAATTCAATGAATTGAAAATTTTTTATTTCGGAATTTCGTTTTACATTAATTTGTATGTCATTAGCTTTTGACGACATAAAAGTGTGTTCACTTTTATACTTGTCAAGAGGTAGATCATAACACGTTTAACACATCAATTATTCCGTAATTAGCATTTTAACATCAACCAGATAGCAGTGATAATTCGAAATAAATACACATTGAAATATATAATGTCTAATTGTTTTCTAAAAATAAACCGTCAACAAAATTGTTCTCCTTTCTAGAACATTCTGTAAATATGCAGACGTAGGCTATGACAATCTTATTATGGGATGTTTGGAAAGATCCGTCTAGAGTTGTCGTAAAACAAATGCAGACCAGTACCTTCTATTTATTGTTCTATATAAGGACAGAAAGTCAACCCGCAATGAAAGTGGTTGAAAACACTTTGTTTTTTTTATACAACAAATATTAACAGTTATCCCAATATGACCTACATGGGGACGTTAAACAACAATAAACAAACAAACATGACCTACATGTTGTCCACATGTCACTGTCCATATAAAATATGTCTCCGACTCTACCGAGAGACCTTGCTGCTGTAATACTGGACGACGCCTTGTCATCAAATGTATACATCAGTACACCTTGAAAGAACCTGAGAGGTGGACATATAAATTCAAACTAACAAATTTTCATCCAGATGAGGTAAAACTTTCAGTAAATTATGATAAAATTTTAGTTCATTATGTAACTAGTGATGAATACTATAGCAACATTTTCCAGGTGAAAAGAATCTTCCTTATTCTAGAAAACATAGACAATAAAATAAGATATCCAGTACACTATACAGTAATGGTTCTCTTCCCATTGAGTGTCATTTTAATGGTTTTGAAAAACATATAAGTTGTCCAGATCAATCAGATTTGTCAAACACACAAAAACCAAGACAACAGAAAATCTTTGAAGTAGCGAAAATGAGTCTGAGAAAGCAGAAAATAATACAGAATTAAAGGAATAAATGACACTAAAGACTGAGATGAACGTGAGTTTGACGAAATTCAAACCCAATGACATCAGTGTCACGCATGGGAACAAGATTTTTAAAGTTAAAGCAAAGGGCGATTACAATGAGGATGGACTTGAATGTACACAATATTACTACAATGAATGTATGTTTTTACAGATCTTTGACAAAAATTATATTTTAAACATTCGAGTGACGACAATAAACGAGAAATCCATAACTTAAATGGAGAACAAATGTCTCAGGATAAATTCACAGCAAAATAAGTCTAAGAAAAGTGATGTAGAGAAGAACAGTGTTAACAAAAGTGTCAGAGGACGACATTGCTAAACTATAAGGTAGCAGACGACTGAAAAAGAATGAGTCCTGAGGAAAAATGTACCCGGTACAATGACTTACTCTGCACGTGATGGACAATATATGTGACATTAAACACTTTTGAAGGTTGTAAACTTGATACATATTGTTGCTTTCCATATTAAAATAAAAAATGACTTTCTGATTTAAATCACATGGTATTTTGGGGGAAAAGAACATAATAGTTAATGATTGCAATAACATCTGTTTTGATTGATAAAGTAGATAAAATACGTTTACTGTCTCTGTCAAAATGGTTTGTCATCGTCTGAAGTTTGTACTTGTACGTGTACATGTTTTTTGAAAAAAACAAAGTTATTTCTCTATATTCTTTCAAAAGACCAGTCACATTTGTACAAGTTGTAATAACTTTTAAGTTAGGAATTCCATTAGACTGAACAAATCAATGCTAATCCTTAAATCAAAGACAAATTAGAAATATTCTCAGTGCTGACTGTTGCCCTTGGAATCAATGATATCTATAAGTGATTTCCCAATATAAAGTACTTCTCCATCTCAAGTCTCTCGAAGACTGCTGCACTAGAAGGGAATCTAATATGGCTGTTAAAATATACTTCAAAAATAGTCCAGTTTCAAATAATTTGCATCACATTCCTGCAAATATGCCTGAAAGTAGCAATATACCAAGACAGATAACTGTTACATCAACGTATGCATGGCGACATTGTTTGAAAGTATAATGTTACCTTTATCTAAAGTCTTTTCCAAGATATATATCATATTACCAAGTATGAATGCTATTGGCTTTTACAATATGCATTGACTAATCAATGATATTCATGTATGAATTGTTTTGTCTTGCCTGTATTTTATCAATCAAGTAATTCTTTCCCTCTGTATTGCTCTTTTGTATATACATTGTATGTTTATAACTGTCACAATATCAAGTGCTTCTTTGTGAGCCCATTGATACGAATAAAGTATATTCTGGTAGTTGCATACATGGATTGTGCCAAAAAAAAACAAGAATCATGTCTATATTCAATAAGGACTGTATAACTAAACATTTTTTTCCCACGGATTCACATATTCTGCAAATTTCGATGTATAAAACATGGTATAATATTCTACAATTAGTTCAAATTTTGTTTTGAAAAATCAGTCAATTTTTACTTTAACAGATTCTTTATGAAGTTTACTACAAAAGCAAAATAATATTTCTTATTGCATAAAAGATACTATTGTTAATCTTGAAATTATTTCAAAGAAAAAAAGGTTTTAATTATAAAACGCACTCTCTAATATTACAAAATACACTTTATTTTACAATAATATAGTAATACATATATACCATACCAGTAAATGATATAACAACCTCCTATTCAGATAATTAATGTATTAATGGAATGTTCACTCTAACCAAATGCAAATTCTGAATAATACATGCGCAGATCTATGTAAAATTGTAAAAAAGCTGAAACCTATAATGTTTGTGCCACATGGAATTCTACAGAATTCGTATGCAAATGATTGAACCGGATGCTTCCATGGAATTATTTGTGTAAGAGTTTGACCAAAAGCAGATCTGTATCTTTGTTGCCACTGATCTGTCACTTGCCCGAGCACAAAATATCCACAAAATCTACAATGACATAAAATTTCATAATGATTAAATTCATAAGATTCAACAAAAACATCAAAGTGTTTAAGTTCATGATATATTCTGTCAAAAATGTAAATTGATAAACCTGTAACCAAATACATGTATCAAAAGTAAAAAAAGAATAAGTACCAGTTAAGGATAATCGAAACTCAAGTCCATTAGAATACAATAAATTAGAAATGCAAATGGTCTCAACGTGAAGAATAACTGTGAATCCCAAACGGGATAAGACCAGGTGTCCGGAAGGAGTAAGCATCCTCTGCCAGCATGCCACACACACACACACTTATAAATAATTATACTATAATTATTTTTAAAAAATTAAAGCATACAGTATATCTGTACATTTGAGCCAGTAAGTATTCCAGACCCTAAGGAACCTAAGCTGACTAGGAAGTTTGTCAGTTTACTTCCGGAAGGTCCATTGTCTTTTCACGGGTAGGGGACATCGTGGCTGAATGGTTACAGCATCAAGCTTTATAACAAGAAGTCCCTGACCTCTAGTCAGCGCCACCACTTCAAGTACAAGTGGAACCTAAGTTGATTTTGTGAGAAAGTCTAATTTGGACCGACAATATATAAAATTAATGATTATAAAATAATCTTACAACGGTTGAGCATCAAGAAACATTCTGACAACAATTTTATGTTACATTTCTAATATTTCCTTAACATACCAAAAGAATAAACACAAAATTATAAATTGTATTGAAGTCTACAAACTTATCCGTGTATCATGATTCTTGAGCCAAATTGTTTAGTGTGGCGTAAAACTTTTAAAGATTTAAAAAGTAGATTCCAATTTGTTAACAATAAGTTTATCCATTAGACAGTAGACAAATATTCACATGAACATAAACAGATGTCTAGAAAACACAAAGGTTGGGTATTACACACTTACCTTCATAACGAACTTGTCCGTCTGCTGACATTTCAGTTTCACGAATCATCTCATCAACTTGCTCATGCACTAACTTTTCACCTAGATTTGTTAAGACATGTCGAAGCTCTGATGCACTGATGTATCCTGATGCATCTCTGTCAAAGATTTTGAAAGCTTCCCGTATGTTGTCTTTCGTCTCTGGTCTTGGCGCTTTTTCGTTAATGATTGTTGTACAATCTTGAATATTGAGAAGAGTTTTATTTCCGTAGCTTTTTTGATATGCCTGAAGGTCTGCCTCGGTGGGATTGAACCCAATCGATCTAACGACTGTCGCAAACTCCTGCCAAGATATTTTGTTGTCGTTGTCACGATCGAAAATGACGAAAGCTTCTTGGAGTTCTGAAAATTAAAAAGATAGATATTTAAATATGTCATTATGTAAAACTGTTCTTGATACTTTATTAAATTTATTTCTCATATAAATTCGGGGTCTCGGTTGGTTTTACATTGAGCTTGCAGTCATTATGTGTATTTATCACGTGCAACTATGTTCATCCATATGTTACTCTAATCAAATAATTGAAATTGACCACTTGTATATATCTATACCCGTCTTTATCATCAGTGTACGCTAGAGTACACTACAGTACTCAAGAGACTTTAAATGTATTTTCGAGGGATAACACTATCCAATGTTTTAGATTCAATATCAATATGCCACAGAAGATTCTTTTCTCTATCATAGGGCACGCCGCTATTGAACTCGATCATTGAAACAGGATCTGTGCATTTGTATATGTTTCATTTCTAACCTTTGCTAGACTATAAACAACAATTTACGGTCATAAATGATTTGAAATAGCATAAAATACATCGTGTAATCTAGTTAAATCAAACTGGTCGCTATCATGTAACTGATAAAATGTTTTGTATGGTGTAAAACCATAGAAACCATCTCCATAAATATGGAGTATTTGATCAAATTTTACTCATGACTATTATCAGCGATATTGAAAGCCTATGCTCTATATATCAATGCTCTTATGCATAATTATCCCGAAATTGATTTGTCTAAAAAAGCCAAGTTTAAAATTTTCTGAGACTTATGAATATTTTCTAGTTTTATGACAGTAGATGCCGTAAAACAACCAAAACCTGTTAATACTGTAATTGCCTTGGGTTTCACCGATAAACACCATGGCCACCTTTAGAATACGTGTAGATGATCGACTGATAATGTTAAAATATGTGTGTCTACGCTGCCTTTATTTGAATAACAAACACACACATTATATGCAAATAAAATGTGTTGAAGGCAAAACGAGCAGATTAACAATGCAAATATATACAAGACATTAATATAGACGCTATACTTGACACTGTGGTCAACACGGTGGATTTTGTGAGGTGAAATTAAATGTCGAACATTAAAATGAGAAATCTAATATAGGAATCCATCACTCTCTGACCAATCCCGGGGTTGAGATTCCCCTTATCTCACATGGACAGAACCAGGATGGATTATTTTTCTCAAATTAAATTTTAACAAAATGTATATAGGTTGTACAGTGGAAGTAGTTAGGATGTAAAATATTGTTGTTAGATATTCTATATCACAAAACTCCTAGGCCTGTGTCATGTACATTTGTAAACAAAAGTACAGAAAATAGAAGTGCAGTTGTTGTATTGTTGATTTAAGTCCCACTCAGGAATCTTTCACTCATATATAGATGTCACCAAATGCCGGTGATGGTCTTCAAATCTCGGCCTATGCTGAGCACTTACGGCCATTGAGCAGTGAGAGTTTCTTTTACGTGCCGATACCTACTGTGACACGGGACCTCTATTTTTACTGTCTCATCCGAAGGACAGGAAAAACCAGCCGCCTCCGCCGAGACTCGAACCTGCAACTCTCCGGTTGCGAAACGAAAATAGAAGTGCAAATTATACACAATCACATTTCGTACGATAACATAAACATCAATCAGAATCATTGATGCGAGATATTTTGGGTCCAATTTCACCAAATTTTCTCATTACTCAAGCTCAACATTTATTTCATTATTTTGTCTGTATAGTGGTTTGTAAAACCAACGATATCTAAAGACTAACTTAGGCTTTATATATCTATGGTAAAAATTTCTGATATGAGTGAATAAGAAATACATTACTCATATATAATTTTTGCGTCATATACTAATGATTTTCCTGTAAAAAACTGAATAAATATGTTGAGTACTGTATTGAAAATTTGAGTACGTGCTCATTTGTACATTTTTTAAAAATATATTTCTGAAGTTTTCTTGAATTGAGAAGTCATTTTCGTTATTTACGATTGTATGCCATCAATATACAAACATGTCAAGTTATAGAATAAATTATCGTGGTTTATCTTAAAAAAAATTAAAGGTTAGTTATGTTTGAGTGTTGAGTAAACTTGGTGATTTTGGGACCTCGTCTCATGACAGAGATTTCTCACACGAAAGAATCCTATCTCACATATCCAGTAAAGGGAGGAATAAAGATTCTACAACGAGTGTAAGTTGATTATCATGTTTATCTAACTTGAGTTAGTTAATTTTCAAATTTGAAAAGACACCAGGTTTACCATATCTGAAATATTGCGTAGTGGAACATTACCCTACATCACGTCTAGACACCATTAGGCTCGGACTCTCCTTATCGAGTCAAATCTATACCTCCCTTCAATCACAATTTCAGCGGATTACATCAATATGTATACTTGTAGGAAACCTGACATTGTAAGAGACTTCAATAATGGACCCCTTTTTCCTCCAGTTACTTTTGTCGCCAACAATTAGCCTGATGTAACTTCATGTACTAACATTTTCATTACACTAGTAATGCGGGCTCTGCCAAAATGTTCACGTTCCCATTTTGACCAATGAAAATGCTCGGAGTAGGTCAACCATGTGTGATTAACTCGATAACTTTAAACAACCGTGTTTCACAAACTTGTTTGTTTAGCGTCAAAAGTTTTTAAAGAGAATAGACTTTCCATGATTTTACTTAAAAGAAATAATTTTACAGGAATCGCCACGATATAACCGAAATATCGTTGAAAGTGGCGTTAAACAAAAACAAACAAACAAACAAACTTATACAACCGTGTTTCTGTTTAATCAGCCGATTTTTCGTAGTTTAACCATACTTGTTATGGTAGAAATGTACTTCTTTATTTGTAATTTAAACATGGAACAATCTGGAACTCCGAGTCTTACTGTGTTTTATATTGTAATTTGTTGAGTAGCACCACAATCTCTATAGATATATTACTATCTAGCTGGTTTGTATACTGACCTTCCATTTGTAATTGTGACATCTTAGCCTGAAATGATAAATATTGAACAAATAAGTACCGCAGTAACTACTAAAGATATCGATACCGTCGAAGCGGATTACTTATACTGGTAATGAATTACTGTAGTAAATTGGGATATGTTTGTCGAGAATATTTTACTTATATGCTGATATCACCAGGTATATGTGTAAAAAATGTCACCAATTTTGTCCAACACTGTTGGATTTTTACGTTGCTAGTGGCCAAAATGGTTATAATATCGCCATAGAATCTCTCCACTTTAGTGCGAGTGGGTTCGAGTCGCGATAGGACCTAAGCTGATTTGTGGTAAAGTCTGTTGGGTTACTGGCGGAAGGTCGGTGGCCTTTTCCCAGGTACATGTACATTGTATCATGTTCTGATTTTTTTTATTTACCAGAGAATGTTTTACCGAGCGCTCAGATAAGTAAGTCACAGTTAACGTTCTTGAAAAAGTCTTAGGTATGACTGGTGCCTTGTGTCATGTTTTAATTTTTGAATGTACTAGGTGGGGTAAATACAAAAATTAAAACATGACACTTGTATCAAACCCGAGACCTTCTGTTTGCGCGTCTTAATGTTGTATACACTATCAAAGCAGGGTTTATCTCATAGGGTAGATTACATGTCTGTACTCTGTAATAAAACACACATATAATTTAATAAACAGGTCTTGGTGACTCTGGTATTGGCTGTTCTGTCGCTAAGCTTTTAGAATAAGATGTGAGACTCGAAACTTTTAATTTGTATTGTCATGCAAGAATAATTAACACATTGCAAAGTTGTATTGGCCTAAGTCCATAGTACTATTGTTATTTGGATAAATTGGACAACTCCAACTCCTTATAAATATCCATTAGCTACCAGAAATTTTGGTCGCATGAGACCACGGGTAGGAAAAAGCTTACCTATTCCGGACCGTGGTTTTACGACGATGGGTCGACGTAAAAGCAACATTGAAACTATCAACTCTAAAACTTTAGTAAAAGAGACCCAGAAGTCAACGTTTCAAGATTTAATCATCAAGTCACATGCTGTCTCCAGGAAACTACTTATGTGTCAATTGATGAGAACTCTTCTCAAAAGCACCCACCTCTAAATAAATTAAACTTATAAACAATTATGTTGTCAGCAATAAACATGCATTTAGCGGAATACATTTTAGTCTACCTGTCATATCAGCGATGTTTTAAAAAGTTGTTATCACTATGATTTCAGTGGATTCAGTTCAGATTATGGATTCAGTTTAACAGAATGTCTTTCTTATCAATAATGAACTTGAAAGTATATAAATGAAATAGTTAATTATTGAATGCTTCAAGTTGACGCTGAAGGGGGGGGGGCGTCGGATTTCATTGGATTCGAAGTGGGTGGAGCAATGGGAGGGGTCATCCTTCAATCATTTTTTCAATACAATTAGGCTAGTTATTGAATTTTAGAAGAACCTCGCTAAGATTGCAGTCTAAGTCTTTCGTGTATATACATGTACATGTATATATAAAAGCAGTGATATCATATAATCTGTATACATTGGCTTTAAGTACCAATGATTTATAGCCATTTAGAGCGAGAAATGTTACATCATTCAAATACCAGCAATGCAGTTTACACATAAACATTGCTGCAGAAACTGTTGTTTTTTTTAATATGACGTCATAAATTTCCATCAAAGATGCATCAGTGTAAAGCTACCGGTTGTCTACATATTTCACCTGCTTTACCTACCGTCTGTATCTAGCTACCAATTATAAATCATTATCTGAACTAGCCTGCATATATACTTAGTTACCTATAGTTTATGTCACACACACACACACACACACGCGCGCGCACGCACGCACACGCACACTACAAAAAAAAAACATACACAATATGACATTTGTAAGTAAACATTTGGGATATTTGATAGGTATATGATATAAGTGCCTCCGACAACTAACAGTTGAAGAAACAGTTAAAACACCAAACAAACCAGGAAGAAAACATCCAACAATATGTAGCTAGCAGGTATGTGATACTTCGGAAGATCTATGTATCTGTGAGAAGAGATAACTTTCAAACCTAGGGACTGGGCAATGTTATTTTCCACGTATCAGAAAAGTGATGTATTTGATATCGCTAAACACCCCATAGGTGGCCCCATCATCTCGTATTGATTTGATTCTATCAAGGTGTTTGTATCATTACTCTATCTAGATCTAGTTACAAATTACATAATGTTAATCTGGAATATGAATTTCTATTTATCATCTGTTTCGTTGACTCTTTAACCATCTTATCATTCCGTGTCCTGTCTATGTACGGTCAAATGACTGATATACACCGCCATATTTAAACTACAACCCCACCTTTAGTTAACAATACGTATACCTGAGTAAAATCCGATTAAACATGAAATCAAGGTATGCTAATAGTGTCATATATTTGGTGATACTGTTATAAAAAATATATTATCCAACAGAGAAAAATAAAATATATGTTACTCACCATTTTGACGGGAATTTGTTCAATAGGCTACTGTCCGACGTACGATATTAAGACACCTGCGTGAGTCAAACATGAACCGGTTGTAAAATGTGTCGGTGCGTATAAAGTATCGTCTGCTTTATTTAAATACAATATGTCGGTGAGCAGGGCCTCCTGGGTGAATTTCTTGATTTACTACAAAATATATACCGTATAAACTTGAGGACTGCTTTACACTGGGAAGTGTCAGATTTTAGTGGCCTCCCTTTTCAAATTATTTAGGCTAAGTAGTTATATAATGGTATCATTTCACGCCACATTTAACTAACATATCGTTTTTATCAGAGGGTGATTAAGAAACCTTTTGTTTACATAATTATGCATTGCGCTGGGGTACGGACAAGGGTTGCATCGATCATTTTATATTCTAACATTTTCCAGTACTGATTAGAAACATATAACCTACATAGCCAGATTTGATTAAACCAGGAAACTTTTTATCTTTGAAATAAATGTGATCTTTTTAAGACTTTTATATTATATATGAATTTACTGGTTTAAATAACACTCACGGCAATTAACAAAAAAGTTATGCAACTTACATTAACACAAATTATATTCATGTTGTTTGCGTGAGGGGTGTATTTTTTTGCAGGAGGACACGCTGAACCGGCCGAAGTCGCCGGAGAAAACCCACGTTTCCGAGCTAGCGACCGCCATTCGGATTCCATCTCATATTCTTTCCTGTTCAATCCGAGGATCGAACAGCGAATCACTGGATCCGCCAACCCTTATGGCTTCTATATGGCTCTTAAAGTGAAACAGCATTTCCCGTCTATTACATCATTCCTCTAATTAAATGGGAATTTTTTTCAATAGGAAACGAGTTTATCCAACATTTCCATATCACTGATTTTTACACATTTTCGACTTCTTCTCTAGAACCAGTGCGCCATTTTTAACCACACTTGACATATAGCATCCCCGTGTGAAGCCGCATAAAGTTTGCGAATGAAAAGGGACTAGGGCCCATTGGGACCCAAAAAGGGGCCAAAAAGGACAAAACCTTGATATATCGTTAAAAATCTTCTAATTAACCAATTGAATGATCAGATGACTCAAATTTTGTATGCAAGTTTGTATAGTCAATATCTGCAAAGTTTGCGAATGAAAACGAAATATGTCGATAAATGAGCCAATAGAGGCGCTTCAATAGCATAGAATACAGTTTTATACAAATGGCTTAATAACTCAAAACTGATAGACATTTTGTATGCAAAGATATACGAGAAAGTTGTTCGGGGTTATTTTCGTACTATTTTGACAAAATTTCAAGGTCAAAAGTCAAGGTAACAGGCACCTAAGTAAGAAATACCAATCAATAATCAAAACTCAAGTTCATTATAACACGACGAATTAGATGTGCAAATGATCTCAACATGAAGAACAATTACAAATCCCAAACGGGATAACACTAGGTGTCCGGAAAGATTCAGCGTCTTCTGCTGGCATTCCACACCCGTCGCAAATGTTCCATAGAAACCTTTCTAGTTCGATGAACGGGTCAAATTCGGTAAAAAGGTCAAGTTTGGTGATGAGGTCAAGTTCGGTGAAAAGCATGATTGGTGAAACGGAGTTAATGTCTGTGGCCATGATCCAGTATACTCTCTAATATTTCTGAGAGGGGGACTTCATAATGTTTAACAAGATTCCCGTATCGACCATAAAACTTTTTAAACGACGACTCCAAGCGTTCAGCAACGTATCCTTGTGTAAGTAGTTTATTGGCTGGTCGTTTAGCTCTCAGAATAAAACATTCATAAGAAGAGCATGCACTGGCATTACGTATAAGTTGTGAAATGCCCTCATAGGCAGGAGAAGATGGAATATTGCTACTTAAAAACGGGAAGTTTGTGATATGGAAATTGAAATCGTCTCGTTTGTCATAGAGGGATGCGTGAAGCTGGCCGTCCTTTCCAATCAACAGGAGTAAATCTAGGTAAAAAGCAGATGTGTTGCTCTCTGTCGTCTCATTGATCTCTAGCTCAACAGGATACATCTGGTCGAGGTCATTCTGAATTATTTATGGACGGAACATCGTCGATATACCTGTAAGTAAAATTGAACCGAGATGCTAACTGTTTGTTTCCTTTGGAAGCAGAGACTGTATAAATTCCGCATCTTGATAATATCGTCTTCTGTGTACTTGTTATTGGAATCAGAGTGTTCCTTGACAAAACAAGGTTCTTCATGACCTAACACAAAATATTTATATCTGCGATTTTCATTTTTGTATACAAAAGAGTTTTGTATAATAGATGTTAATCTGTTTTTGAGTTTTTGATGAAGAATTATTGTATAAAGGGTCGAAAAATCAAAAGACTTGATGCGTGTAATATGTTTGAGAAAATATCAGATTTTTGTCAAATTTGAGACATTTAGGACTTCTTTTAAAATACCAGTGGGCCATTTTAACCAAGCTTGGCATGTATCATCCCCATGTAAAGCCGCATAAAGTTTGCGAATGAAAAGGGGATAACACCCATATGGGCCCAAAAGGAACCAAAAGGGACCCAAAACTTGGTACATCTTAAAAAATCTAATGAAACAATGATCAGATGACTTTCAAATTTTGTTTGCATGATTGTACAGTCATTATTTACACAGTTTGCGAATGAAAATGAAATCTGTCGATATACTGTCCACTAGGGGGCGCTTGAAGAACATTGGGTACAGTTGTATACAAATGGCACAATAACTCAAAATGATTGACAATTTGTATACAAAGATATATATTTACATGTTCTCCTATTCACTCTATGTTAAAACGTCTTTCCGTCATACTTGCATATTGGAAATTGATTCCTCTAGTGATCTGTGTATGTATACATACATGAAATGTAACTACTTGTGAGACCTCAAAATGATTCTGTCGACCAGGTCGCGCCCTATTACCCCTTAGAGATCAAATGAGTACGCTGTAGATACCTCGCCGCTATTCTAAATTTTCTCTTTCTTCTTCCAAATATTATGTTGAAAGTCTTTTATAATTAACAACAAATGTTGAAATGTGTTTAAATGAAATTCGAAAATGTATTTTTAATTCAAAAAGTCGAAAATTGAAAAATAACGTTGGTGATTATTTTAATATCCGTCATGGAGACACCGTAAGCCGTTGCTATCCAACTTAGCAACACGGACTAAATATCCCTGCAATGGAAAATTACGTCGAATACATGTAAATATAAGGTTTGAATTACATTTTTATGTTTTTAAATCGGAAATTGGTATAGGGGCGTTTTCAACATGGATGCCCCTATACCAATTTCCGATATAAAACCATCAACGCAATAAAAATGCAATTCAAACCTTATTTGAGAAAGAAATTAGGAATTATCTAAGGATCATTTTCACAAAATTTCAAGGTCATGGGGTCACAGGTCAAGGTCACAGACACACGTGAAAGTGTATTCAAGAACTTCACAGGCTCTGGACAAGGCAACATAAAACTTGAGAATTTACTCAAACCTGAGAATATTCTCAACTTGGCCTGATAAGCCAATCAGATTTCAGGATTAATTTTAGCAGAGTTTTTCTCAGACTGAAGTAATTCTTAAGTTAGAATGTATCAGACTCTGGTCCTGTAACTTCCTAGGATGTATTAGTAATATCATGTTCTCACTTTTTGATATACGAAAAAATTGAGAAAATCTTACTTTTTAGTAAAAGCCCTGATAAATAAAAATTGTGATCATGATAGTAAGTCTATTAACGGCTTCCGCATCAAAATGGTTTATTTTTATACGAAATTCACTCCGCTCATAATGATTTCAGATACCACTTTCTCTTTAGAAAATACCTATGCATTTTGAATTGGAGCTCAACTGATGAAGTCTAATTGACAGAAACGATCGTCTTGAGCATTATAACTTTGGTATTAATATACAAATAAGTAACGAACACTGTGCAATCACGTACATAGTAGGCCAAGATGTTCACGCTAGCATAACCCTAATTCCAATTTCTGTAGTTGGATTTAGCGTGTCTATGTTTTTAAAGTTTACTGTATTTGCCACTTAATATTGAAAAGACATTTTTAACATCCCAGAAGAGAGAGAACACAATTAGGTCTTGTAATGAAAAATACTTCCATGTAATCTATGTTTCACGTCACAAGAGATATAATATATATATATAAACGTTATCCGGGCATCTCGCACAGTGAAATCCAAATATAGCTCTTTTCCTGTCGTGGAAAAAGTCAAGATCCTAGAGTATAAATACAAGATGGAATAAGTACAAGTGTACGCAAAGTTAAAACTGACAATGGCTCGCCCCGAGATCTCACTGAATGCTGATTATAATAACGAGAATGCTGAGACGTAAGTTTTTATTTGTGGTTATTTGTTAATGTTGATATCTAGTGTAAAAAAAACCCGAACCAGTGAGGCGGATTATAATATACTTAGATTACGTGATATCTATAAATAAATGTAAATTAGTTTAAAATTGTGAAAACACCTACATGATCAGCCAGCGATGTTTAGGTTTATATAAATCGGTTCATCAACTAGGCTATATACAGAACAGTCTGGGCTCCTAAAGTTTTACAGCTCACGATTGTAGTTGAAAACGGGAAGGAATGTCCGCTTAAGGGTGACTCGAGTACCTGCAGGGGAAACTTTCCTGACCTATCTAAATCCCTAGGCTGAGGCATTCTGTATTTCTCGTGGTATAATATCTATATACCTCACGTCGAAACAAAACGAATCATGTTAATGTCAGAAATGATCCTGGACTTCAATTCTCCGGAACACGGAAAAAACACGATAAGAAATTCAGGTCAAACATTTTGTAGTTAAAAATAGCACAAAGGAATGTTCTCTGATTATATGTATAAACATGTATAAAATGCATATATAACCCGATAAGAAAATGTCTATTATGATCAATAGTAGGCTAATTCAGGGCAACTTCGTTCCACCTGGTCTAACTCACCCACATCAAACGTTATAGAATCGATGTGCTTTAAATAATTAACTACGGCATAGATATATATGGATGGATCCAAGATTTGTCGTTTCGTTGGACGTAGGGTAGTGTCAGTGAGTTAGAGTCTGGGCACGTTTAGGGTTCGGATGATAACACGAAATCGTGTTGAACGATCTTAAACCGTACAACAGCTTGAGACCCAAGCGAGTCTGGCTAACGGAATGAAAATTTATACATGTACAATAAGAGGATTAACTGGAGAATAACTCAAAAGATTTTCTCTTTTTTATTACATGTAGGTTTAAAAGGCTATGTTTAAAGCTGCTGGGTAAACGAGTCTTCCCACCAAACAAAATTGGGTGGCGATAGGGGTTGAAGTTGAAAGCCGGGGTGGGGGAGACCATAGGGAAGGACACACTCGGCTCAGTAGTGTGACACCTACGTTTTCCATGTGAAATAAAAACACACATCGGTTATTGAGTTCACTGTCGAAAACTACCGGGTTTGATATTTATATGAATCACACAAGTGCGAGAGAACCTAGGTTTCTAGGCAGTACTCTTAGATTTCTCATGAAATGCTTTATCGTAGAAGCACAGGAATTACAATTTTAAGAGTTATCTCTCGTGTCATTGCTTTTTAATACAATTCGACAACATGTAATAATCAATATCTCATTTTAATATGTTAGTTTATCTTGAATGAGTCAATCTTGGACTTTTTCTATACGTTTTTTCATCCTAGTTAAACAACAAAATTACTAGAAACCCTAGTTTATTTGCAATCCATGGCGAATAATAGATATTGAACTTCCTTATCAAAAGCACAAAGTCCTGTAGGATGCTGAAACATAAATGTCAAAAGATCAAGGCTGCTCACTACTGTGATCATTCTGTCGATACTTCGGTATCTAACATCTCTTTGATCCATTGACAATAACCGTGTATTGGTACCTCTTCAAGAAGACATATTGATTTTTTTTATTAACTTATTGTCTCGAATTTTCAACTTATCTTAAAATTCTAACTGACCTTAAATATTCGAATTGTTGAGATCAGTTCAAGATAATGTCATGAAATTTAAGATAATAATTTGAAAATTCAAAATGGTGACCTGAAATCTCAAGATAACTCAATGTTAAAAGAAAATAAAGTGGTCATATTGGGTCACCGTATCATTCTGATAAGTCACGAATTTTAAAATAGTTCTTACTGCTGATCTTTGCACAACTTCGGGACATTATTCAAAAGATTAATAACTGGTTGACATTGGCTCGAAAAATTCCGGTTGAGTAAAGAAGCTTTTTATTTTGTGTATAGAGTTTACGTTCCTCACTGGCGAAAAAAAAGGAGGGGGGATGGGTAAAGTTGTCATCGGTCCCCTGGGCGTAGACGACAAGATTACCATATACTGGCTTTCTCAGTGAGGTTAAAGTGTTCACGTGCCACATTTGCATAGCGTGCATAACACACAGATAATTTTACTTGACACTGCAGTCAGTCAGCGCAAATTTGCTCCACATGAAAATTTAATCACGTTGAGTAAATGCGTTCGTGTGCCATATATGCATACTTGAGTAAAATGTTTAAAGTATTTTACATATGTGTGCAAACTTATCTTGTCACATGAACACTGTTATTTTGAGAGTTCTAGTTTTACATGAATTGATATTAAACCAGGAGATTGCGACATTTAACTCCAGAAACTACAAAATCTATTTATGGTAAATGGTGATCGAGTCTGTGATGTTAAAAACCAAAACACTGTACTGAGATACCACGTCACTATTCTTAAGAAATTAAACCTACGAGGTTTTGCATTTGGTTGAATATCCTGGCTCACCATCCTCCCATTAAAACTCCCCGCCGGGATTGAAAAAAATATCCTATAATTTTTTTTTACCCGAGTGTGGAAAAATATCCTTTATTATTTTAAATGGGTAAACACTACTTATATTTCAATTTGTGATAATTAACCAAAATGTATCCAGGAGGTCGTCCTTATATAAGCCTCTTAAGTTATTCATATCGTATTATTAAAGTCGACCTACATTAAACAAAAACCTGTTGGACCGGTGTAACATTTAAAATGGAACCGGGGTGTATTTTCATCGAATTTGGAACCGGAATGGCGTTGGGAATTTATCGTGTCGTTGAAAGCAGCTGCAGGGGTCTATTCTTAACGGGGACGGCCAACTTACCCGAAGGCCCGTTACTCCGAATTCCGAAGGCCCTTACTCCGAAATTCTGGTGGGGTTGAAGTGGAGTTGTATGTGGCGCCGTTTAACGTTAAATTGCCTATTTACTGATATCAATGAATAATTATTGATATCAATAAATCGATTTATTTTGAAATCAGTAATAATCTTTTGATATCAATAAAGCGAATAATGATGAATACATCGAAATATTGACATTTGATATAAAAAATTCGAATTATTGATTTCGTCTCGGTTGACAGTGATTTTCAAGGAGTGGCAATTTCCACTACCATCCTCTCAGGAATGTGATATTTTTATTGAATATCACCCAGCTGAATATCACCCTGGAACGACCGAGACAGTGGAAAATACTCAACACTTATTGTCCAATGAAATCGCTAGAATTTATGAAGAGGTTTAATATATTGAAATATCCTTGAAATTTTGTTATATTGTATTTGTTATAACAGCTTAATCACTTTTCAGATATTGAATATTATGTGCACTTTTTCGGTGTAACGGGTTTTCGGAGTAACGGGTTTTCAGGGCATCGGGCCTTCGAAGTATCAGACCTTCGGAGTAACGGGCCTTCGGACTACCTGGCTGTAATCATTTTCAACGGATGGTCTGTTGAAAATTGACCGTTGAAAATTGTCCGTTTCACACAAACTTGACCGACCTACTGCGCTTGACCTAATCTTCACGACACAAACTCGTTTCTTTCAACTCGACCATACTAATTTGCTTCGACCTAACGTTTTACCTCAAACTGCATAACAGTTTTGGCAGGGTTGACTTGGTCAGGTCGAGTTAATAGTAGTGTTGACTTATCTAATTGCAAAAGTAAAGTCGGTTGGGACGAAATGTTTTATTGCTTGTTCTATGATATAAATGGTTATATGAAATTACTGCAAAAGCATGTCTTATTCAAATTAACATTTTTTACCTTGATTTTTTACAAATTTATTTTGTTCGCTTCCTTTATATATCTCCCCAATAAAAGAGAAATTCTCTCAAAAAAAATTTTGTAACCTTTTTACACTTAGTAATTGTACAAATTTGAAAGTAGAAGGTCTTTTTCTGTAGTATTTTTTTATGTACTTAATTCATATTTAAATTTGTATATTTTGGGCTAAAATCAAAACAAAGTGGTATTCATCTTCAATTTTCAAGTCACACCAAAAGATTACAATTTTCACATAATCTGTTATTTCTTTGTATATTTTGATATCTACCTGTTTCAATTTTAAGATTATGTGCAGATAACCGTAAACGTGAAATAAGAATTCGATATTATTTAGGTAGATATTTTGTTAAAACGTATTGCAGATGAACCCCCGCTAACAATAATATATTTATATAAATAACACTTTTTATTATAATTGTCAAGTGATTCTGGAAAATCCTTAATTGTTTGAGTCTCTTGATCTTCCAAACCTCTGTCTAATTGCAGGTAGAAGTCGAAATTGTCATTTGGTGTTTGCCTTAGCCACACTTCTCCAAAACCTAAAGCAAAAAGTTTGTTTATCTCATTGTTAAAACCCGCCCAATTCCCATTTATTTTTTTTACTTACCTCGGCATCTTCGAGTAATATTTTATACGATGTTGCTAATATGCAGTTATCATTTTGTAATAATTTAAACCAATATTTTATAACTCGGTACACAATTTGAGATTTTGGTTTCTTAAAGGTAAGCGACCTAGTTCCGCGTATATCATAGAATTTTTTCACACATAAAATTCTTTTACAAAAGTTTAACTGTATTTTTTCAATTTCAGCAACATTATTATTTCCCCATATTTCACATGCATACAATAGCACACTACTTTCCTTATAACGTAGGTATCAAAAAGTTTTAATAAAGTCTTAAAATTTAAATTCATACTAGAACATTTATTTACCAAGCCAAATAGAGCTTTTTGACCTTGATCAGCTATATGTTTTGAACTGTATTAAACTTATTATTGTATTTGAAGAGACAGCCTAAATAACAAACCTGATCAACTATCTCCAATTGTTTATTTTCGTAAGTCCAAAAATAAAAGTAATTTTTGGTTGTACAGGTCCACTATTTCTGAAGATAACTTATAACCTTTGTTTTGTCTATATTAACAACCATATTCCATATTTTGGAATACATTTCTACGCTGCTTAATAAACTCTGAAGACCTTCTACTGATTCTGAGAATAAAACAAGATCATCTGCATACATTAAGAGATAAAGACTTAGTTCACCTAAAATTTGTAATCAGCTGTGCCACTTGTCAAAAATTCCATTTCAAAATCATTTACAAAGATCGAAAAAAGTATGGGCGACAAAATTTCGCCTTGTAACAAGCCTGTGTGATTACAGAAGTAATCGGAACATTTGCCATTCAATAGGACTCTAGATTTTATAGTACTATAAAGTGATTTAATTCGAGTTAATATTTTCCCTCTTATGCCTATTTTGATCAATTTATAAAACAAAGAAGTTCGATCAATATTATCGAAGGCAATGTATTTTTTCCTAAAATCTGATATCTAAGCAGCAGTAAGAAGTTTTTTTTTCTTTTTTGAAAGTGTGTGGGAAATGAACGTTTTTTAGTGCGAAAATGGCGTCTGTTGCACCCAACCCAGGGCGGAAACCGAACTGAGCATCTGTTAGTAAACTGTTTTCGTTCAGAAGGTCACTAAGTCTATTATTTAAGATTGTTGTAAATAATTTCCCAAGACAACTTACTAAACTAATCCCCCTGAAATTGTTAGGGTCATCTAGTGGACCCTTTTTTATGAACTGGCACAATAAGTGCGGTAGTCCATGAAGTGGGAAAACAACCAGATTCCAATACATTATTAAAGAGTACGTGAAGGGGAGGTAATAGAATATGTTTTCCAACTATAAAACATTCATTTAGTAAACCGTCAACTCCATGTGACTTATAGGATTATTTAACTCATCAAATATTACGTTTTCATAATTATGTGTATCAAGATGAGGAGTATCGTTTAAAATTTCAGGGTTAGACAATCGTTTAAAGTGCTTAAATAAATTATCTAAAGGCGAAAGTGGCTGATTATTACATTTTGCTTTACGAAAATTTGAGTAAAAATATTTAGGATTATTTATTCGCATATATCCTAGCATGTCACCCTCTGTCTTGTAAGTATTCTCTTTTTAGTTTTCGCTCCATTTTCTTATATTCCTTTTTTATTTTTTATTTAGCATATTATGTGTAACAGGCGTTTTGTTTTTTATTAAATATTTTTCTAAAAGAATCTATATATTTCTTATGTAAATTTGTTTAACTTGTTGGTTATAACCTTAGTGCTTGTCAGCACTTTTATAGCAAGTCCCCACGGGTTTACTAGGGGACTTCTTACATTTACTATGGTGTTTACGAAAAAAAGGGTCCATAATAGATTGCAGTTCTGAAGTGAAATTTTCAACACTGGATTCCTATATACATATTTCATTTAACACGCCATTGCAGTCAACAGCTGCATTTAACCTATCAATATTTACGTTTAATGATTCAATAAAAAGTAATTCAAATTCATCATTCCAAATATTCTTGGTGTAGTCGAAACCGTCCGTATCATTCTCAATAACATCATTTGTATAAATTTTATATGATTTAAGTATAAGTGTCAAAGGGGCGTGATCCGAAAATCCGTTGAAATCGCCGATTTTAAGATTTAGGGCAATAGGTCGATTAAAAACAAAAATTGTGACATTTAATACATAATCAATGACACTCATTCCGTTTGGTCCACAGTATGTAAAATCATCAGACATATAATCTTTTTATCTCTCCCATTTAAAATTCGGACCCCGGACGCTTTACACAAGTTTAAAAGCCGATTACCGCCCCTGAACAACCCATTTATACGACCAGTGTCTTCTATATTGCCTTTTCTTTGTTTTTATTAAACAAGAAATGTCATCACTAGCATATCTAATAACAGATTTTATCTGATTTCTTAGACTTCTATAAATCTCATCAAAAGAAATAAAATCATTTTCAGTACGTGTTCGACTGTTAAAATCACCAATCAGAATAACATCATACAATTCTACATGTTTTGCAATCAAATTTTCTAACTCAAAGAAAAGATCACAATTATATATTGCCACAGAGTAAAACGATCAAAAAGAATGACACTGGGTGGAATATAACCTCCAACCAGACAAACATTTTTATCAAAATTTGAAATATCTTTATCAACATAATGGTAACTGACACAATTGTATCATGCATTACATCCCCAAATGTTACATATTCTTCCAAGTCATAATGTGTTCTCTTATTAGCACAACTATGCCACCCCTGATTGAGAACATCGCGTCAATATACGAGGACAAATTACTGTTTTGTTACCCTCTAAAGCAAACTTATAATCATTTGGTATCCAACACTCTAAAAGAAATATTATGTCATGTTCAGTCAGTATCTTTACAAATTCTAATATTTTCAATTTAGCGTCTAAGCCACCACCAATATTCCACGACAAAACTTTCAGTTCGCCAACACTACCAGCTTTGATAGTATCATTGACGTCCCCGTGACCCCCCTAACTGGCGCTTTGAATGAATCTAATCTGATCCTGAGGGCGAGGCGGAGTCCCTGTGAACCTCCTAGGTCTCTTTCTCGTTTGACCTTCGTAATGGTAAAACGTGTGAGCGTGGTATGGTCTGAGATGAGGCCCCTAGTGTGTGTGACCCCCATTCCATACTGTTCTGTTTGAAGTATCATCACCCACTTGATATAGCTTTCCATCTATAAATACCTTGTCCCTTATCAACTTTGTCTTTTTCTTCTCAAGTTGACACTTTTTGACAATTGGGTACAACTTGCGTCTGCGTTCTTCAATTTCACCAGGGAATTGCTCCCTTATACTGAAAGGCTTGCCTTTGACAGAAAATAGAGAGCTTTAGAAACCTTACGTGTACGAGTACGTGTACTTGTACGCGGGGAATTCCCCACTTTTAAGTGAATGACGTCATCATTTTATGCGTAAGGAAAATTTCTGCAAGTTGTAAAGTACGTGTAATTCGTCTGCTATAAGTAAGTGTCGGACAGTTGAAGTATTTACGTTGAGCTGTTGACGTCAGCTCCCTCCCGATTTGTTTTGCAAAGAACGATAGAAAGATGAGCGATTACAATGTTGTAGTGTATGTAACATGTTTCAATCAACGTTTAAAGTCCGACGATGTATTAAAATATGTGGAAAAATCTTGTTCATTTACGTGCAAAGAGAAGTGTCTGAGAATAGGTCCCGCACCAGTACAGGTCATATATGGAACATTCTAATTTCAATGGCAGAGTCAACCAGAGGCAGAGCAGCCAGAGACAAACGATGATCTGCAATAACTTCCGAGTAGCCTTCTTACATTAGACGGTGGAAAGTCTTATGACAATTTTAATTACCCCGAGCAGGATTCGAACCTACATCTAGGAGTTGAGAGGTTGTGTAATTATCAATTAAGGTTCTCAATCACTGAGCCATTACGTGATTCCATTAACTTGAAATTCCAAGTGGTCTTTTTGCGTGTCAAAAACTCATAATTCATATTCTCTTTGTTGTGCACTTTTCTAAATCCGTAGAAAATTGACCCGGAACCCGAGTAATTTTTCTACAGGTATTGGTAAATTTTCTACAACTGCCTGAGTATGATTGCTACGTAGAATAATGACCCCGGGTAGTTTTTCTATGCAGGTCACTTTTCTACACGACAACGGTCATAATTCCATTTTCAACGCCATTCCGGTTCCATATTCAACGTTGAAAACTGACCCTGGTTCCATTTTCAATGAGAGTTATTTTCAACGTTACACCGGGAATAAAATGTTTACTATATTTACGTTTTATCTTTTAAATAATACATTTAATTGAAGAATTTCCGTATAATCAAATGTTGTTTCACTGTTTACAAAATGCCGCACTGCTTATTATTGCCAAATATCGGTGAATATTCATTTCAATTAATTTGACGCATCATTGCATACTATTCCATGACAACCTAACAACAAAGTGAAATGCCGGTGTGTATGGAATAAAAAACCAACATTTCTTATTGTAAACATGCGAGTGTATGGTTTTAATCATGTATGTTATCGTCCAAACTTGTGTTGCCACAAATATATATTGAAGGAATAGGTGATTTTAATTCACTACCTTGACAAGCACAGGTAGGATGAAAACCGTTAAACTTGACTTCAGCTGATTTTGGTAATCTCTCTCTCTCTCTCTCTCTCTCTCTCTCTCTCTCTCTCTCTCTCTCTCTCTCTCTCTCTCTCTCTCTCTCTCTCTCTCGTGCGCTCGCGCATGTGTGTACCTCAGAGGATTGAAGAAGACATTATAGATAAGTATTTGCTGGCATTCATTCTTCATCTGTTAGATGTAAACTTTGCATTCTTTGTAAACAATCGCAAAATATAACTTAATAAGTATATTGCGAAATGCAGAATAATGAATCGTGAATATTTAAATCGTCTCCATCTAGATAACATCTCGGTGTATTCAGTAAATCGTCAATATCTAGATGTTAAGTGCTTGGTGTTCAGTAAATCGTCAATATCTAGATGTTAACTGCTTGGTGTTCAGTAAACCGTCAATATCTAGTTGTTAACAACTTGGTGTTCAGTAAATTGTCAATATATAGATGTTAATGGCTTGGTGAATGGTTAATCGTCAATATCTAGATGTAAACTGCTTGGTATTCAGTTAATCGTCAATATCTAGATGTTAACTGCTTGGTGTTCAGTAAATCGTCAATATCTAGGTGTTAACAGCTTGCTGTTCGATACATCGTTAATATCTTGATGTCAACTGCTTGGTGTTCAGTAAATCGTCAATATCTAGATGTTAACTGCTTGGTATTCAGTAAATCGTCAATATCTAGATGTTAACTGCTTGGTGTTCAGTAAATCCTCAATATGTAGATGCTAACTGCTTAGTGTTTTGTAAACCGTCAATATCTATATGTTTACTGTTGGTGTTCAGTAAGTCGTCAATATCTAGATGTCAATAGCTTGGTGTTCAGTTAGTCGTCAGTATCTAGATGTTAACTGCTTGGTGTTCAGTAAATCGTCAATATCTAGTTGTTAACAACTTGGTGTTCAGTATATCGTCAATATCTAGTTGTTAACAACTTGGTGTTCAGTAAGTCGTGAATATCTATATGGTAACTGCTTGATATTTAGTAAGTCGTCAATATCTAGTTGTTAACATCTTGGTGTTCAGTAAGTCGTCAATATTTTATTGTTAACAACTTGATATCTATTAAATCGTCAATATATTGATGTTGACTGTTTGGTATTCAGTTAATCATATAAGTTAAAAACCTCAAAACTAAAACAAGAGTAAATTTACAATAGTTATCATTACAATAGTAACCATAGCAATAGTAACTATAGTAATAGTAATCAATGCAATAGTAATCATTACATAAGTAACCATAGCAATATTAGCCATAGAAATAGTAATCATTGCATAGTAACCATTCCAATAGTAACTATAGCAACGGTAACCATTACAATAATAACCATAGCCATAGTAATCATTGCATTAGTAATCATTACAATAGTTTTTTTTGTTCGGTTGTTTTTTTTTTCTACTTCTACAACTCGTACTTGATGTACACTAATAAATAAGAATCTTACACCACCATAAAAAGCTTATATTTATATCTATTGTGTGAAAATAAGGTCAAGTCTAGTGTGGTATTCATATACAGTTAGTAAGGTTGACTTAATCAATTGCAATTGAAAAAGTGCCAAACCTGCGTTTTTAAAGTAATTTTCACAAATATGTTTGAATTTAAGAATTTTCATGCCTATGTATATCTCTTATTTGTTATTGTATACCAATCTATATAGTAAAATATGGAGAAAATGGTTTATAAACAAACACAGCTAATGTCCCCCTTAAACATTTCAATGTTCTAATAAATCCCTAATCAAGGTTCCTATTTTAATGTTACAGACTGATCACGAAAGGAAAAATGGGATGTTCAGGGAGCATCCAAGTCAACGACGACTCACGGAACCCTTCATCTGTCCAGGCGTCAAATAACCAAAGACAAGTAAATAACCATACTGAAAACCAACGACATGTCCAAAACAATGTAAATATACAACAAGACAAAGTCAAAATACAACAAAGTTACATACAACAAGAAACCCAAGGAAAGAAATGGATAATAGACAAGGAAATCAAAGGTCAAGAATTCGAAAATCTTGACCAAAGATTGGCAGCAACAAATGCGATATTAGAAAAAGAGGAAACAGAGATGGAAATGAAAAATAGGCTATCTGTGTACGGAAAATTTAAAGATCAATACACTGAGAAACAGATTTATGAAGCAAATCTCCAAAAAGATTTTGACGATTCTAGAATATTTCGATTTCAAAATAGTGTCATATGCACACAAGCTTTAAAAGATTTGATCCGCCCAAAGGTTAGGGAATACGAAAAAGATAACCTCTACGATATGAGCTTAAAGATGGAATTTAGTGATCCATGGTTCACACCCGTATATAACTTGTTGTACATAGGTATCAGGATGGAAACTATTAGAAAATATGTAGTAAAATGTGTAGTGGCTAAACTAAAGATGGCACAAAAAGAATATTGGGAGGATATCCGAGCGGATGCGAAAGTAGTATCTGACGATTTAGTATACGACTCCTCGGAATACGCAAAGGAGTATCGACACTTGTTATTAAGAGTTTTGGATAAAATTGAAAAGACAAATGGGAATCCGGAAAACCCGGAAATTAAATCTGGGGATCGAAATGATTACCCCTTTATTCTTCCAGGCCCTGACCCTAATATTCTACGTTATTGGACTCAAAATTGGGAACTATTCGATACCGAAGTGCCGGAAGAAGGAGCTTGGATTATGTGTAATCTGTGGCAGGTATTTTCTAAGGAAGAAGAAATGAAATTACCAGAGGAAATTCTTATTCGTGATGAGCTCGATAAAGAACCTGATCTTTCATTTGATATTGATGGAGATGTAGCTTGGAATGAAATTCCAAAGGATATTGTGAAAGACGACATCACAACAACTGAACAAGACGAGATATGGAGATTGCGTGGTGATCGTTCAGATCTCAATGACCCGAAAAAAATGGCAGAACGACGTAAAAGAATAGAAAAGTACTTCATTGAAAAATACGAGTGGGACAGTTCTAAATTAGATCCATATAAGAGGTTTACAGAGAACTTACAAGCTGATTGGGAACATTTTCAGTCATTGTGTAACGAGCTTTAGGATGTTAGACTTATGTAATCACTAATGTAAGAAACCCTTACACAGGCTCAAACTGAACACAGTCGTTTTAATCAATAGTCATGGAAGTAGTTTTGTCATACCGCCATTAGTCGCGGCAGGCTGAAGGGGACCGATGACTGTCATTGATGAAGTCAACTGTAATGTTTGAAAATGACGCACATTGATAAAGATTCATCACTTGAAATTAATTCTGGGTGGATAAATAGGTTGTTACCCCGACTTATACGATACCTATTCAGGACATTTACATAACTACTGTCAATGACCAAGTAATCAAATATTCATATTTTGATATTCTGTCGGTTTTTATAAAACTTTACCATCTGAAACTACTTAATAAAAATAAATAAATTCTCAGATATCAAAGTATAATTCTTCGGGATGTCCATAATATATATACAAATCTGGTGATATTGCACAAACACGGACCTCTTGAAAACCATTGGGGAGTAAGCATCCTCTGTCTGTTGACCGGTCACACCCACTGTGAGTCCACAATATAATTCAAATGAAAAATATGAGGAAGAAATCCCCGTCACAATCGGTACAGACAACTCAACAACCGCTGAGGTAACTCAACATTTCATGTAGTGAAAATGAGTAATCGCAAACTAGACTGTTATACCAACCGTAAAATTGGCGGAACGTTGACATTAGCAGAGAGGAAAAAAACTTTAGATAAAAAGCTTACCCCGGGTACTTTATCCCTCTACTCTTGTCTATATCCCTCTTCTCTTGTCCTCTTGTCATTTCGACAAATCAACAAGCGAGCATCGTCACCTTGATCGAGTATTGATATCACGACTGTTGTGTTGCATTTTAACATTATCATTCGTGATACCGTCTCATCGCCGCATTGTTTTATTGTATCAGCTAAAGTGTCTGAAATATAAAACACTCGTTATCTGACTTAATTTATACATGTCTATTTGTGATATCAATTATATCCAGGGTTGTCAATATATTGCATATTTGTAGTACTTTTTATAAAAAATCCAATGTTATAAAGAGAGAGAGAGATATTACATATATTTATACAAAAACAATTTATTATCTCTCTCTTATATATATATATATATATATATATATATATATATATATAGAGAGAGAGAGAGAGAGAGAGAGAGAGAGAGAGAGAGAGAGAGAGATTACATTCATGTGTATTTAATTTGCTACATATCAGATTCATTGATTTACAAATATCTCCTTTTTAGAGAACAATGGGTCATTGGATAATATGATCGTTATCCATGAAGTTGAAATAAAACATTCAACTACCTAACAATCAAAATCATGACATTGTTTATGTTGCACTTTGACAGTATATTTGAAAATGAAAAAAAAAATGCTAGATCAATGACTTTTGTTATTTGATTGTATTTTAACTATTCCTATTTTGAATGATTTCGAAATTGTCATTGATTAAGAAAAATCGACAAATGTCATTAGTAACACAGACACAATTCAAAACAGAACACAAAATAGGTCGATCTTTTATCTCTCATGTACTAACTTTCCGTCAGTACGGTTAGTTTATATTTCATTTAGGTCGAACGCACTTGTATGTAATATATAAGTTAAGTGTTTTAGTTAATTTAGTAATAAAATTATATTGTTATGGGATTTTTAAATTTTTTTTGTCTGTTCATCCAATATGCAAAACTTTGATAACTGAGAAATATATATATAGTCAGAGCCAGCTTTTGCCCTCGCTGATATCCGATGTTTAGACAGAACCAGTTTCTGACATTGCTGATATCCGAAGTATAGGCAGAACCAGTTTTTGTGCATACTGTTGCCCCAAGTTTAGTCAGAAGCAGTTTTTTTTATTGCTGATATCTGATATTTAGTCAAAACCAGTTATTGCACTTTTTAGTACCTCAGATGAAGTCTGAACCAGATCTGCACTTGCTGATACTGAGATGTAGTCAGAATCTGTTATTGCACTTGTTTAAAATACCCGCGATATAGTCGGAACCAGTTATTGCACTTGTTTAAAATACCCGAGATATAGTCAGAATCTGTTATTGCACTTGTTTAAAATACCCGCGATATAGTCGGAACCAGTTATTGCACTTGTTTAAAATACCCGAGATATAGTCAGAACCAGTTATTGCACTTGTTTAAAATACCCGAGATACTGTCGGAACCATCTATTGCACTTGTTTAAAATACCCGAGATATAGTCGGAAGCATGTATTGCACTTGTTTAAAATACCCGAGATATAGTCGGAACCAGTTATTGCATTTATTTAAAATACCCCAGATATACTCGGAACCAGTTATTGAATTTTTTAAAAATACCCGAGATATAGTCTGAACCAGTTATTGCACTTGTTTAAAATACCCGCGATATAGTCGGAACCAGTTATTGCACTTGTTTAAAATACCCCAGATATAGTCGGAACCAGTTATTGTATATGTTTAAAATATCCGAGATATAGCCGGAACCAGCTATTGCACTTGTGTAAATGTCCGAGATATAGTCGGAACCAGATATTACTTTTGTTTAAAATACCCGAAATATAGTCAGAACCAGTTATTGCACTTGCTTAAAATACCCGCAATATAGTCGGAATCAGTTATTGCACTTGTTCAAAATATCCGAGATATAGCCGGAAGCAGTTATCGCACTTGTTTAAAATACCCGCGATATAGTCGGAACCAGTTATTGCACTTGTTCAAAATATCCGAGATATAACCGGAAGCAGTTATCGCACTTGTTTAAAATATCCGAGATATAGTCGGAGCCAGATATTGCACTTGTTTAAAATACCCGAGATATAGTCGGGAGCATGTATTGCACTTGTTTAAAATACCCGAGATATAGTCGGAACCAGTTATTGCATTTATTTAAAATACCCCAGATATAGTCGGAACCAGTTATTGAATTTTTAAAAAATACCCGAGATATAGTCGGAACCAGTTATTGCACTTGTTTAAAATACCCGCGACATAGTCGGAATCAGTTATTGCACTTGTTTAAAATACCCCAGATATAGTCGGAACCAGTTATTGTATATGTTTAAAATATCCGAGATATAGCCGGAACCAGCTATTGCACTTGTTTAAATGTCCGAGATATAGTCGGAACCAGATATTACTTTTGTTTAAAATACCTGAAATATAGTCAGAACCAGTTATTGCACTTGCTTAAAATACCCGCGATATAGTCGGAACCAGTTATTGCACTTATTCAAAATATCCGAGATATAGCCGGAAGCAGTTATCGCACTTGTTTAAAATATCCGAGATATAGTCGGAACAAGATATTGCACTTCTTTAAAATACCCAATATAAAGTCAAAACCAGTTATTGCACTTGTTAAAATTCCCGAAATATAATTGGAACCACCTTTTGCACTTGATTAAAATACCCGCGATTTAGTTGGAACCAGTTATTTCACTTGTTTAAAATACCCGCGATATAGTTGGAACCACATATTGCACTTGTTTAAAATACCCGAGATATAGTCGGAACCAGTTATTGCACTTGTTTAAAATATCCGAGATATAGCTGAATCCAGCTATCGCAATAGTTTAAAATGTCCGAGATATAGTCGGAACCAGATATTGCACTTGTTTAAAATACCCGAGATATAGTAAGAACCAGTTATTGCACTTGGTAAAATTTTCGAAATATAATCGGAACCAACTTTTGCCGTTGTTTAAAATACTTGCGATATAGTCTTAACCAGCTATTGCACTTGTTTAAAATACCCGCGATATAGTCGGAACCAGTTATTGCACTTGTTTAAAATGTCCGAGATATAGTCGGAACAAGATATGGCACTTGTTTAAAATGTCCGAGATATAGTCGGAACAAGATATTGCACTTCTTTAAAATACCCAATATAAAGTCAAAACCAGTTATTGCACTTGATTAGAATACCCGCGATATAGTTGGAACTAGTTATTGCACTTGTTTAAAATACCCGCGATATAGTCGGAACCACATATTACACTTGTTTAAAATATCTGAGATATAGTTGGAACCAGTTATTGCACTTGTTTAACATACCCGCGATATAGTCGGAACCAGTTATTGCACTTGTTTAAAATATCCGAGATATAGTCATAACCAGCTCTTGCACTTGTTTACAATACCAAGATATAGTCGGAACCAGCTTTTGCACTTGTTAGAAATACCCGCAATATAATCGGAATCAGTTATTGCACTTGTTTAAAATACCCCAGATAAAGTCGGAACCAGCTATTGCACTTGTTTAAAATATCATAGATATAGTCGGAACTAGCTATTGCACTTGTTTAAGATATCATAGATATAGTCGGAACCAACTATTGCACTTGTTGGAAATCTCCGAAATATAGTCGGAACCAGCTATTATTTGTTTAAACTATTGCACTTGTTGAAATTCCCGAATTTGTTTAGAATGTCCAAGATATAGTCGGAACCAGATATTGCACTTGTTAAAATACCAGTAATTAAATCGGAACCAACTTTTGCACTTGTTTAAAATACCCGTGATACAGTTGGAACCAGCTATTGCACTTGTTAAAAATACCCGTGATACAGTTGGAACCAGCTATTGCACTTGTTTAAAATACCCGCGATACAGTCGGAACCAGCTATTGCACTTGTTTAAAATACCCCAGATATAGTCGGAACCAGTTATTGCACTTAAAATATCCGAGATATAGTCAGAACCAGTTATTGCGTGTGTTAAAATTCCCGAAATATAATCGAAACCAGCTTTTTTACTTGTTTAAAATACCTGCGATATAGTCGGAACCAGTTATTGCACTTGTTGTCCATATGTAAATCAAGTAATGATATTAAGATATTGTTTTTTCGAAGTATGCTGATGATAATAAAATGGAATGAGACAGAACTATCCTGAAGATGAAATCAGTTATAATGAATAATGCTTAAACAATGATTTTCTCATGAGCTTCCCATAACAATATGGTCAAATTAAAACTAGATAAACTGCATGTGACGTTTGCATTTAATACATGTATGTACATTTCTACATGATATATTATAGTTAATATACAAAGGTATTCCGATAACTGTCGGAGTAAAAATATAATCATTTGATTTATATAAAACATAAACTCATATGACCAACAATCATTTTAGAAAAGCAGTCTACACCTAGTCCCTAAACTAGTACATGTATTTGATAATATGCTATTTTGTTTCTTAAGCGCTAAGTCGTCAAAATCAAAGACAAAACACCCGTGAAATGCCCGTGACTCCAATGTAAAAAAAAGAATGATTATATCTACAAACATAATTAGCTAAAAATTCAAAGTTATTCTCAGATGTAATACTAGTAAAAATGTAATATAATGCTCAGAACTTTGTATGAACACCTGTTGATATTATTGATGTGGAATGAGTATGCACAATTAAGGAAAACTAAATTAGTATATATAATAGTATATTCCAAACCAGATTTAGATATTTGCTTATATACAAGATATTTTACCAACAGCTAAAGCATGTATGACAAACAATGAGATAGCCAAAAGCAGTTCTGACAATTGTTGGTATACAATAAATAGATGAGGACCAAAACTAAACCAGATAAGATGGGATATATATATATATATATATATATATATATATATATATATATATATATATATATATATATATATGTGTGTGTGTGTGTGTGTGTGTGTGTGTGTGTGTGTGTGTGTGTGTGTGTGTGTGTGTGTGTGTGTGTGTGTGTGTGTGTTATGAACCAGGTTCAGTCACAGACGAATATGAAATAGTTGGAAGTTTTAAATACCTAAAGTTAAATTGTGTGCATCATTTTCAGAGCCACTTTAAACACTTGTGTATATGCAGAATATAGTTTGATTTGATTTTAATCTGTATTTTACGCCACACTCATCAATATTTCAGTTATACGGTGGCGGAAAGAATCTGACTACAATTTACCCGGGAAGTTACTACCGGCCTTTGCAAGTCAACAGGCTAACTTACTCAAAAATCAACTTAGGTTCCAGCTGGGCTCGAACCTTCGCTGACCAGAAGTGAAAGACACCATAGTTCAAAGCGCGATGCTCTGACCACTCAGCCACGGAGACTCTTGCATGGTAAACAATGAGTTTTGTCCCAAACCTAAACCATTTATACATGTACAACGCTATGCTCTGAACAACCAGGTAGATTACATTTTCTGATAGAAGATATATACAATTATGAAAGGGACTGTGAATTTTAAATACATGTACAAAATGTACCTGGTTTTTATTATGAATCGTATGAAAAGTACAACCAAGGATCGTATGTATTGACTTCCATATAAATTGATTTTATAAAATTTTATTGAAAATAAAAATGTTCATTTATGAATGAAAACATTTGTCGTATTTGCAGAAGATAGTTTCTTTAGAAAATCTTCTGTGTATACTACTGTTGTGAAAATACCCAAACATGAAAAGTAAACCAAGATCCAGATCAACTACAGCTCTTCATGCAAATAATAATATGTTATATAAATCCTAGTCATTAATAGACAATGTGCTAAAGAAATATAAACAAAATATGTTGTGAAAATATTCCAGTTGAGTAATTTTGTTTTTACAAGTTCACCGTGCAGGAATGTTTTAATGTTAAGTAGTGATCTGCGTCATATATATTAAATCAATGTACATTTTTGTCAATATATCATTTGTAGTAATTAACATATGAATACAATCTGTACATCTATTTATCAGTCATGCGTTAAGTCTGCTTACAAATATATATGTTATGTAGAAATTTTTGATTTGCCATTAAACATTTTGATTCAGATGGCACTTAATTGCAAAATGTCGAATTTGATGAAATTGTACATTTTTGGAATCTATAAAAATTACCATCATGTAGAACACCTACCAACGTAACGGTATTAGATATATACAATCCAATGGAACGTGCAATAGTAGAAGACGAACAGACACCACATCTTGTGAAGTTGGCGTCTCAATCTTGAACTCGTGGATTCAGGTATATGATGCTCTGTCATGTTGATGCCTCAATCTTGAACTCGTGGATACAGGTATATGATGCTCTGTCATGTTGATGCCTCAATCTTGAACTCGTGGATACAGGTATATGATGATCTATCATGTTGATGCCTCAATCTTGAACTCGTGGATACAGGTATATGATGCTCTGTCATGTTGATGCCTCAATCTTGAACTCGTGGATACAGGTATATGATGCTCTGTCATGTTGATGCCTCAATCTTGAACTCGTACAGGTATATGATACATCATGGTATATCTTGATGATCTATGATGCTCTGTCATGTTGATGCCTCAATCTTGACTCGTGGATACAGGTAAATGATGCTCTATCATGTTGATGCCTCAATCTTGAACTCGTGGATACAGGGATATCATCATGTTGGTCAATCTTATGATATGCAAATGATGCTCTATCATGTTGATGCCTCAATCTTGAACTCGTGGATACAGGTATATGATGATCTGTCATGTTGGTGCCACAATCTTGAACTAGTGGATACAGGTATATGATGCTCTGTCATGTTGATGCCTCAATCTTGAACTCGTGGATACAGGTATATGATGATCTGTCATGTTGGTGCCTCAATCTTGAACTCGTGGATACAGGTTTATGATGATCTATCATGTTGGTGCCTCAATCTTGAACTCGTGGATACAGGTATATGATGCTCTGTCATGTTGATGCCTCAATCTTGAACTCATGGATACAGGTATATGATGATCTGTCATGTTGTTGCCTCAATATTGACTCTTGGATACAGGTATATGATGATCTGTCATGTTGATGCCTCCATCTTGAATTCATGGATACAGGTATATGATGATCTGTCATGTTGATGCCTCAATCTTGACTCGTGGATACAGGTATATGATGCTCTGTCATGTTGATGCCTCAATCTTGAAATCATGGATACAGGTATACGATGCTCTGTCACGTTGATGCCTCAATATTGACTCGTGGATACAGGTATATGAAGATCTGTCATGTTGATGCCTCCATCTTGAACCCATGGATACAGGTATATGATGATCTGTCATGTTGATGCCTCAATCTTGACTCATGGATACAGGTATATGATGCTCTGTCATGTTGATGCCTCAATCTTGAACTCATGGATACAGGTATATGATGATCTGTCATGTTGATGCCTCAATATTGACTCATGGATACAGGTATATGATGCTCTGTCATGTTGATGCCTCCATCTTGAACTCATGGATACAGGTATATGATGATCTGTCATGTTGATGCCTCAATCTTGAACTCATGGATACAGGTATATGATGATCTGTCATGTTGATGCCTCAATATTGACTCATGGATACAGGTATATGATGATCTGTCATGTTGATGCCTCAATCTTGACTCGTGGATACAGGTATATGATGCTCTCTCATGTTGATGCCTCAATCTTGAACTCGTGGATACAGGTATATGATGCTCTATCATGCTGGCGCCTCCATTTTGAACTCGTGGATACAGATAAATGATGCTCTATAATGTATATTCAGTTGTCTATTGTTTACACCGAATGTTCTATAAATTACAATTCACCCATCAACAGAACAGAAAAGTTTTAAATAAGACTCCACATAATTACCATGGATCGAAATATTTCGTCTTTTGAGAACATAGTTTTGGATTTCTCTCCGACCATGCGCATAAATACATGTTCATTTCTAGTCATATAACACTTTCTTCGCAGTAGTAGCTATGAGAAAAAATATCATGTGTGATTGAGAGTTGACTTCCTTTGAATGACATGATTTTTACACAATAACAGGTGAGGGAAATAAAAAATGAAAATCCAAAACACTTCAATATTTGTGAACTCAACAGAGAACATTACAAATTTTCGACGTATTATCTATTTTATTGTACGGTATTGTTTAAAATTGCGGATGGTTACAGATTCTAGATACCAAGCTATAAATTCAAAACAATTACTTTTTATATATGATTGGCGAAAGGGATTCACTGTCTGTATACGTGGTCATGCTTCAGAATACTTTCTTATATTCCTGAGGGGGAATTCATATTGTTTAACAAGATCCCAGTATCGACCATAAAACTTCTTAAACCACTATTTCAAGCGTCTAACAACGTAACCTTGTGTAAGTAATTTATTGGCGAGTCCTTTTGCTCTCAGAATAAAAAAAATCATAAGAGGAGCAAGTAATACAATATATTACAAACACGTAGGAATTTATACAAGATTTTAGATAGATGTATTATCACGAGTTACCCGCTTCTGAAGCACGAAGTGCTGTACATTGAATATTTCTTCATTAGTTATTGCATGTTTACTCCATGTTTTTCAAAAAATGAAAAAACAATCCTTATATTTATATATGACCCTTTTCTGTGAATCTGTAGTCAGATGGATACAAAATTCATTCTATAAGATTGACTTTTCGGGGGGAGGTTTTCAATTGACGTAACAGCTAAACAGCTGTGTGTCAAGCATTGAATATAAATGCAACCGGTCTGTATACTGGCAATGACCATATTATATTTAACATTTTATATGGATGAATATCTTGCAAATATATTCCTACAGATTGTACATGCGTTTATAATGTGTTCTAATGTTGAAGATTCCGATGGATGTTAAGTCCGTACATTATGTGTTTTGGAACACACATTTTAGTGTACTACCTATACGCGTTTGATATATGTCATACTATTCCATGTTTAAGATGTAATACTGCCTAGAAAACCTAGATTTAGTAAGTGGAAAATATTGACACTAAAACTACAGAACCACGACATGTCTGTTATACAATAACAATACAATTAATAAGTCAATTTCAAATAAAATTGCCAAAGCTAGATTCAGCCAAAATTGTAATGCGTCACTAAATTATTGACCTTCATCAAAAGAACTACTACAAAATGTTGGCAAGCCTCACCGATATTTTTTGCATGCTGTATAACTGCCTCTGCAATATAACATTTAAAGAAAAAGAATTCACAAAGTGACTCAAGTGCCGTGTGCTTCATTTGACAAGATGGCATGTCTGCCGCAATGCGACAAACATTATTTGTTTGTGAATTGTCTAAATTTCCAGTATATTAAAGTCTAACTTTTGTAATCAGAGATACGCATCAACGGTTTAAATTATTCAAAGTTCGCTCGTGCAAGACGTACACTGCATACATGACACACTGATCTAAAAACAAATGCATAAAAATATTTCAATGCATTCCTAACTAACTGTCAACTGTTGCAGTAAAGATAAGAAAAAATTGGACATATTCATTATACAACATATGCGCACATGAACAAAACGATGGTCTAAGACTTATTTCTTGATATTTTTAATGCAGGACGTAGGTATACACAACTGTGATTTTAAAATCATATTATGTTTCTGTAGTAAAATAAATACAAATGCTTTTGATTTATAATATGAACTCTAAATAATCTCTTTCCGTAGAGAAAAAGTCTGTACATTTTTGTATGTAAATTTGTTGAATAAATATAACTTTTTAATCAATGATTGCAGCTATACGAATGTATATCCAAAACGTACTCGAAACCAGGTATTTGAACTGGGAACGCGCAAATAAAGTGTGTATTGAATACGGTCTGCCGTCATGCAATATAATTTTCGCGCACAGTTGAATACGATATCAAACAAATTAGTTTTGTTGTGGTTTGAATCTTTTGTTTACTAATGTGTCCATTGATTGTATCTTCTTAGGTGGATACATACTTCAATAATGTGTTAAAGTAAAGTCTTGGTATGGATTGTGTACGTATAAACCCATTTTGTGTTTGTTCTATGGTCCGCATTATTTACTCCTATACGACAAAATAAGGTAGCAATGGACGTTCGAGTAAGATTATTCACATGAAAACAAGAAAATCGGAAACGAAAGGAAGATGGTATGTGATTAAATATTCCAATCATTGATTCTTTATGCAGATACTATTTGACATATTTTGAAGTATCTTTGTAATTATAATTTAATTCTTTTTTCTGGATATTCGGGTGAATTCATTTCATAAACTAATATAAAGGATATAATAATTTAATATATGAATGTATATGATAATAAATCATATTGATTTACTTTGCTTGTTTATCAAATGAATACTTTATTTTGGAAATAACAAATGAAAAGATAACTTAATTCGTTCTTCTTCAATTAGATACGTAGCAATCATCTTATTTTCTTTGTCTCAAGTATATTCAAATATCCCCTTTTGCAGGCACATAAGTTATCACCTGAGCAACTTGCAGGTAATAGCAATTGATGATTTTTTTTCTAGAAATGCTACTGATATGTGTGTGTGTCTGTGCGTGCGTGTTTGTGTGTGTATGTGTGTGTGTGTGTCTGTCTGTCTATCTACCTGTCTCTCTGTGTACTTGATATATGATATATTAACACATATTGCATCCTTCGTGATCCAAGGTCCATAGTAACTGTACAAAGTGGTAGAATATTATTATTATTATTATTATTATTATTATTATATATATATATATATATATATATATATATATATATATATATATATATATATATATATATATATATATATATAATAGTATTGAATTATATATAAAATAGTATTGAATTACAAACATGTTTCGTTTATCAACCGTGTAAATATTCAAATATAAATCATCTCAGATACCAGTATATAAATCTATAGAATGTCCAGGATATATATACTAATCTGGTAAAAATTGCACATTGTACATTGACTTCTGGAAACCAAGAGAAGGCATCAGGTGCCAGGGACGAATGACCACCCCCTGATGACCGGTCACACCCGCTGTGAGTCCACAGTCAATTCGAAATGAAATACGAATCCTCGTCATAGTTAATACAAACGTCTGAACAACGCTATCGAACAAATTAGCGGTGTTGAGTTAGTTGCCAGTAAAAGTCCTGGTATCTTCTAATATAACTTCAAGTCATCATAATTGGAATCTAATGCTTACAGAAATGTATCTTTTTTAGAATTTCGAGAAGCTTTTAAACTATTTGACAAAGATGGAACAGGCACCATAACCACAAAAGAGTTGGGTACGGTAATGCGGTCACTGGGACAGAACCCAACGGAAGCAGAGCTCCAAGATATGGTGAATGAAGTGGACGAAGATGGTACCATCTCTCTCTCTCTCTCTCTCTCTCTCTCTCTCTCTCTCTCTCTCTCTCTCTCTCTCTCTCTCTCTCTCTCTCTCTCTCTCTCTCTCTCTCTCTCTCTCTCTCTCTCTCTCTCTCTCCATGACGTAAGTTTTCTAGGTTCATATTTAAGTTAATATCATAACATTTTATAAATACTGCATATATATTTTATGTGGTGTTATGTAGTTGTTGGTCAGGCTTGAAATGAGAACATAATCATTTCGAAAATAAAATCGCATTTTTACATCATTTCCGTTCACTCTGTTTTCCCAATCGTCTTGACCTATTTTAGTACTGTAACGTATCAGTATAGCAAAGGCTCTGTGTATCTGTACAAGGGTACTTTATGTCTTTTTTGTCAAAACAGATTGTATTTTTACTAGTTATTTATTATTCATTTTTTCCAGGAAATGGACAAATCGAATTTGATGAATTTGTAGAGATGTTGTCAAAGAAAGTCCACGATGCGGATACGGAAGCGGAACTTCGAGAAGCTTTTGAAGTTTTTGATAAAGATGGAGACGGATTAATTGGATTTGCTGAATTAAGTAGCGTCATGGCTCAACTAGGAGAAAAACTAACACAAGACGAGGTAACAGTAATGATCAGAGAAGCTGATAAAGATGGAGATGGGTCTGTAAATTATGAAGGTAAGCAAATGTATTACAAATTAATTTAGCTGATGCATCGTTAAGCTATTTATTTTACGAAACATGTCTCGGAGACAAAAGGATATTACTAAATTTTAGTCTCTATGCAATTCTTTTCAATATGCACTTGTTGACCCGATTGTTTAATAATTCAACTATATGCGACTTTAACTATTATTCTATAGTAATTGATAAGTTATGTATTAGTATGGTTTCCATCAGGATATTTTATTACAATTATATGGCAGATTTTTAATTGTAAAATACAACATAATTACTTGTTAAGTTATAAATAAAATGTCTTCTCTTTATTTCAGAATTTAAAGCCATGATGGTTGGGAACTTCTGACGTATTTGTATTTGTATGTGTGTGTTTGAGAAAAGTGGGTCAGTATTTTGTGTTCTATGCTATTACAAAGAAAACCAACATCTAAAGATTAGAATGCTTAAATTGACATTGGTTTAATTGTAAGCACTGTAAGGTTCAGGGAGAATATAATTCAAAGTTGTAACTTTGGAAATAATATGTTCAACTGACAAACACTTTTGCAATACAACCTAAAGGTTTTAAATTAATCAGCGACTTTTCTAAAACAGTTTATTTTTAACATAATTGTATGATGTTTTTTATTTTGACATATTTGTATGAAAGTATTTACTCTACATAACTCTATTATTTGTATGAAACATCAATGGAACTATTTGATATGTATGAAGAGTCAGTGGAACTATATACGAATCTATCATCTATGGTTAATAGGATACACATTTTCCACACTTCATGTTCAGAATTTTCACAAAAACATATTTACATGTCCCCCATTCCTCATTCTTTTAATTACAATTTATTTATTTTCACCAATACTCTAATATCATATACATATCTTGAATAAGATGTTTAACAAGTTTTAAACAGAAGATCAAGAATAGTTTACACATTTCTACTCACTATTCCATTTGTATAGTTAACATTATCATAGCTATCAAAATAAGTTTTGAATAATTATGCCCTTCTCTAGATAATAAACTATTTGGATCTGTTGATCACATGTGAAAACAGCTTTGTTATTTGTCATTATTCACATATTATCATTTCGCGAAAGACATTACTTCTATATCTTCAATAATGAAATATGTAATGGCACTGATTTATTTACCACGTGCAACCGATAACGTTTGTGCGATACTGGTATCTCCAATGGTGATGGAACGTAACTCTACGTAATTATCCCGCTGATTAGAGCGGGGTATCGTTTCCTAGCGTCATTTCATCATTAATAGAAACAATAGTCCCGCATAAACGTTATCGGGTATCACGTGATACATGATTTAGTCCCATTAATGTATAATTGTAAGTTTCATTGCCTTTACTTTGCATTCCATACTGTATACGGCCTGTAAGTAGTCTCTTGAACCAATATCAGGTGGAACAGAATACTTTGGATTCAATAGAAGATGATTTTGTATTTACATTTTATGTTATGACTTTACGTTGCCTTTATCATTTGTTTTCAATAATAAATCATAATTTTGTATAGATATTTTGTCATTATTTTCAATATGCTCAGAGAAAATGGACGCATTGGATGTACACAACATATGGTCGGATGATCTTAATATGGTATGCGCAGTGTTCTGGAATGTTGTATCACATGTAAAATAGTCATACAAACAAAAGTGTTTCTAAAAGCGATGTTGTGGGGTATTATATAAATACAATGTTCAATCTGGAGGAAAATAGAGGACGAATTTGATGCAATGGAAGAGGGCCCAATGTTATTTCGTAGTCACAAATCCAAGATATATGAAAGGGTATATACCATTGTGAAATCTGTCGAACTTCTAATAAATATTATTTACGAATTTGATTTTTGAATGTTGTTTTGTGCCACACTGCACAATTTTTTCAGCGATGTGGTGGCGGCAAGTTTTTATTGGTGGAAGAGAGAACTCGGGAAGAGAACACCAGTCCCATACCATTAAAATGGCAAACTTTATAACAAAATCAGCTTAGGTGTATGTGGGACTGGAACCTGCATGCTCTAATCACGCGGCCACAGAGGTCCATAATATATACGACAAAAAGTAAATCGACTAATTAAGGTCCGTCCATTAACCGGATAAAGAAATGTCGACTGATAATGCAAAACACACATTCCAGTGACATCAACTCTTCAATTATATCTAGCCTGCTTCTGAATACATGAGATGATCTTTAGTAGAGAAAATCCTTGTAAATTGAATTATTTGAGAGCTAGTACATACATGATATTAGCAGGCAATAAAACGATATTACCACTCATAAGTGCAAAGACATTTTATAAAAGTCTTCAGTTTCAGGACAGTAAGTAAGATATACCAAAGACATATTAAAGATTAAAGTCTTCATTCAGTCTACAGATTTAATCTATTATTATAAGGATATCATTAACTGGTGGAAAATGCTATTCTAATGAATGACTGTTCTCAATAAAAAGGTCCTATAGAACAGTTTGCAGATAACGCATTGAACAGTTACAACGAAAGGAGTCTTTTTATCTGAACAGAAACATAATGTAAATCAAAATATATATGACTGAAATTGAAGAAACATTGTTAGACCTATAAAAATTCATACACAATTTAAATTGTCAGAATATGACAAACGTTCATTTTTGCATAGGTCTGAGAAAGGGAACAATGAATCCACTGAGAATATCTGTATAAAAGTATATGGAGTTATCTTTCTTTGATATGGCTATCCGGGTAGCGCAGTGATTAGCGCACTCGTTTCTAACCAAATTCTACCTTGGATTGGACAGGGGAGTATGAGAGATGGTATGGCGGTCGCAATGTCGGATACGTGGGTTTTCTCCGGGTATTCCGGTTACATCCCACGGCAAGAACCCTTTACACCAACATCAGACCCAACGAGAGACATTTATATAAGTCAACGTAACTTATGTGGAAATCTTTGTGCAAATATTTGACTATGTTTTAAGTTAGACAGAAGCCTCAGACTGTCCAGTAAGATAAAGCTTGGTGCTTTGCACCTCGGTCAATCCATTCTGTAATTTCTTGGACATTGTTGGGACTTCTATCCATAACTTTAGTCGGATGTAAAGACGGTACACATAGTGCCGAATTATTTACATGGTATCATTTAATCACAAAATGATGATATATGTAAGGCTGTTCAAATGCCAATTAGAATAAAGACCGGTTAAGAAAAATACTGGTAGTTATGACGTGGTATAGGGAAATTCTATGTCCGATCGTTTTTGTATTCTGTTGACGTTTTAACTGCCATTTTGGTAATGAAAACATAAAACTTTCATACTTAATGATGCGCATACTATGATATACGATCAGAGTAATGTTGAGGTGCGTTGTATTTTCCTTATACTCAATATTATCAGATTTGGTCCCACTGTTGGCTGTCTTATGCTTAAAATAAAAGTATGCTATATCGTATAAACACGTGTACAGTGTATTTAGTCATTATATTCTTATCGGTGGTCATAATCACCTTATTCGGCAGAGCACACTAGTACAATCTGCATTGGAGTAAAAAAGATCATTCATGCTGATAAAGACTGTTCAAATTTTTTCAAGTCGTAGCAGCACGCTGGAGCATTGGCTAAATATCGTGTATGCTTTATGTCGCGGAACGCGATGATAGTTTCAGGTTAAATATATTTAAACAAATCATTTGATTTGCCTCCATGAAATTAAGTCCGACTTTAATATCATAACATTGGATTAGAATAGAACAATGCGATTTCCTCAGGTAGACCATAGATGACTCGCTAATTGGAAACATTATTCATAATGGTATGTATAAATAAATGTCCATCTTATCTATGTTATCAAGTTGACCGTGGTAAATTAATGTTTGGATCCACCAACATTGTTTACATTATTGTCTTTTAACATCCAATCTAGTACGCCTACACTTAATCAAAGTGAAATTGACATGTATTATGATCGTGTGTTGGTTAATAATTAGTCTAGTATCGCATGATTCCTCTTTAAATACTATTTTACATTTCAGGTGGAACAATTAAATGAAGAGCAAATAGAGGGTAAAAGTTTATTTTTTAGCAAACTTTGAACTTGTTACATACACATAAAGTCAATTATTTAAATTTGCAAGATAACGAAAATATTTTCAAAGCAAATTTACAATATGGCTCAAAGTGAATGAAGAAATCCATTCCTTGTATATAATAACAATTATTTCTCGTATATATACTGACATAATTTATTTAAAGTGTTCATGCTGAGTACAACAGCAAATTACTACTTGGAAGAAACTAAGATATGTATTAAATAATATTATCAAAATTTTATAATTTTAGAATATATTTTGTTTTAACAAATGATAGCACTGAATGTATGTATCGTTGAAACTCAAGTATAACTCCATGTACAGAGTTCAGAGAGGCATTTCTGCTATTCGACAGAGACGGAGATGGAACTATTTCTTCTAAGGAACTGGGGACTGTAATGAGATCTCTTGGACACAATCCCACAGAGGGCGACTTGCTCGATATGATGAATGAAGTGGATACTGATGGTGGGTATTAGATGACGTCATTGTATTGTCCTGTTTTATACTTGACTGTGAGTTCCCGAGTGTATACATAAACCCGGTACCTGGTATTTCGGATCTAGTCGATTATTTCATACTAAGTAATATTTCGCTCAGATACCACCATTTTTATTTATTATTTGACCTTGAATGATACCACTTTTTCTTTCGGAAATTAAATTCGAGCTCAACTGATGAAGTTTTATTGATCGCCGTTGAGCATTCCTTGTGGAACTTTAACGAGGTACATAGTGCTTGATTCAGGAATGCTGAAACAGTAGATATATTCAGGATGGATAAATCATATTTATTTCTGATGAAGTATTTTTAAATTTATGATTTTGTAATTTACCACATATTGGTATCGCATTTACTTTGATTAAACAATATTTGTGAATAAAGTATATAAAATAAGGTGTTGTAACACATATTGGATTCACCTTGTCTGTGAAAAATCATTTGCATTGGTCGTTTTCCTTTCAGAAACATAAAAATGATTATTGCAGCTCTCTACACATCAGATGATAGTCATATATGAAATCAAAAGCAAATAAAAGTGTTAAGTAAATTATATATCGATTATTTTACTTTGTAAGGAAATGGTACAATAGACTTTTCGGAATTCATCTCTATGATGTCAAAGAAAACGAAAGACTCCGAGTCAGAGGAAGAACTAAGAGAAGCTTTTCGTATATTTGATAGAGAACAGAATGGTTTTATAAGTGCAGCTGAGTTACGCCATATGATGACAAGTGTCGGCGAGAAATTGAACGAAGAGGAAATAGACGAAATGATACGAGAGGCTGATTCTGATCACGATGGACAAGTTAACTATGAAGGTTTGTTTTGTACGGATACTACTTACTGAAAATGTTAACTTTGTATATCTAAGTGTATTTCACACCTTTGGATTTTCGGAGATCCAATGTCTCTCCTATAATCATCAGATTTCTGTCTTTCTCCTAAACTTCCTAATAATTCATACTTTGGTAAAATATATTTACGAAATCGTTGATATTAAGATATTATTCACTAATGAATATGATCTTTCTTTCCAGAGTTTATCAGAGTTATGCAATCAAAGGAACATTTATGGTGATATTGACTTCTTGTCAACACTTGAGATAGTATTACCGTCATTTTAGTGAATGTTGATCAGGAGAAATTTGCAGTTTATGAAATTAACTTCGAGTTGTTTATGGAATATGGATTTCGCATTTTATGTCGTTTACATATCAAGTTTCAATGTTTTATGAAGGCAACAAAATGCAAAAAGAAGAATCTAATTCGGATAGATATTGTTCATGAAGAAAGTGAAAAATAGAAACATTAAAGTCATTTAATCTGCACTGTAATATTATGTCTAAATATCTAAATATGATCTCAACTTAAACTACATTGCAGGGAAAGTGACATGCTTTATGAGTCGTCGCTTCTCCGGATAACATTTGAATACAAATGAGGTTATATCGGGAACCTGTCATGTTTTTTATCATTTCTTATCAACAACTGTAATCCATTATATATATATATATATATATATATATATATATATATATATATATATATATATATATATATATATATATATATATATATATATATATATATAATTCTGTAAACGATCTGTGAAGTTAATAAGATTTAAAGATACTGCAAAATGTAAAGGTTTTTGATGTATTAAAATGTCTTAAACAAATAAATGCTCTGTTTTATATGATATCAAGTTGAACACAAGAATCACTCTGAAAATATGCCAACAGTCATCAGTATCAAGCACGGAAGTCTCCTTAGACACACACACATGTATGTATATATATATATATATATATATGTGTGTGTGTGTGTGTGTGTGTGTGTGTGTGTGTGTGTGTGTGTGTGTGTGTGTGTGTGTGTGTGAACGATCATCTTCAAGTTTCTGTGAAATTAAGAATATTTGTAAATAGTGCAAAATATAAAGGCTTTTAACTCCCCAGGCCGTAATGCATTTGTGTTTAAACGCCCGAAGCCATGAACACCATTCATGTTTATTTTCCAGCACATTTTGTTTATGCGTCAGAATATATATATATATATATATATATATATATATATATATATATATATATATATATATATATATATATATATATATATATATATATATATATATATATATATATATATATATATATATATATATAGTAAATCCAATTAGACGACACCCAATTTAAATAACAATGACTTCAGCTACATTTTATTCATTTTCGATGTTTTAAATACCAGAAGACTTGACCAAATCTAAAATATTGACAGGTTACTACGGACTAACAACAAAAGAAACTGGTTAATAGATGTCCACTTCTGTATGACAAATTATCTGACGTCTGGTTTATTTCAGATGCCTGCCTTTAAATACTGTTTTTCCAATTTTCATTATCATTTACACATTATCAGTTAAACTTTTCACTGATAATATCCAAGTACCTACTACTAATTTGAAGGAGTGATATTAGTTAAGAAACGGAATATAGACTCCGATCGACTACTGAAACGATCAATTTTATACAATGATTACGCTTTGGATGGACTGTACGTAAAATAAAGGAATCACCACACCAGTGATTCTTTAATGAATTTAAATAAATGTAAATATACGCATTACAATGGTACCTTTAAGCTGGGTTTAAATCTTAAATACTTATCATCTGTTACCATCGTCGTTTGCAGTCGTGTTTATTCTGAGCAGTCAGGTACATATGATATCCCGGATTGCTGTTGTGGACGAGTGCTAAAATAAGGTTACAATATGGCAAGTATTTACGCAATATATTACTTGGTTTGGTATTGATATTTATAGACTAAAACCTTTAAGAATAAATCATGATGGTAAATCAAATTTTCATATCCAAGAAAATATTATTCCGTTTTATCAATGCGGTCTATTGTAATAGAAGGATTTCTTAAATAAAATACACATAGATTGGTGTATATAAAATTTGTTCATGTTCGTTAAATTTCAGACTGAACAACAAATAACAGAAGAACAAATAGCAGGTTAGTTTGGTCATTTTCTTGACTTAAAACTCTTTTGTAATCGAATTTTGGACACAAAGTATGGAGGTAACATCAATGTAGATATATGTCGCTTTTTGTTATCTACTCTATACCTGGACATTTTCGCCCCGTTTAATTTTCGCCATTTTCGCCCTTAGATGAGAGGGCGAATTTAAAATGAAAATGAAATTTTCAAGCAAACATTTGAAGCACGGACATAAATGTCATCCATGATAATATGATGATGATTTAGGGCGAATTTAAGACGGGGTGAATATGTTTTCTGTCATTAAAGGGCAAAAGTAATCAGGGGCGAAAATTTCCAGGCATACAGTATTTATTTACAAATTAAAGTTATCCAATTATATGATAAACGAACACTGTCGAAAAAGCAATACTATATTGTATGCTTAAATGGCAATAGCTGTGTTTTTCCAAAAATATTTCCTCTTCTGGTTTACTACTTAGATTGATAAACAATAACAAAAAAGAGAGATACACACAGGCATAACAATTCTTAAATTCCTAGATATTATGTAAAAATTGCTTGAGAAACCCAGGTTTGATACTTTTTCAATTGCAAGTGATTAACTCAAGCTTACTATTTGTATATGAATACCACACTGAACCTCACCTCATTTTCACAAAATATATAGGAATATAAGATTTCCATGTCTGTGTATAGCTCTTATTTTTTAATGTACACCAAGTACAAGTAGTAAAAGTAGAAAAAGAAATTGAAATGTGTTTTTTTGTTTTTTGTTTGTTTTTGTTTTTGTTTGTTTGTTTGGGTTTTTTTTTTTTTTGTTTTTTTTTTTGCAAACACAGTTACTGCCCCTTTAACAGAATAAAATCACTGTCGTTTTATACTTTTCAATCAATAAAGCAAACCATTTTTAAAAATGCACTATCACACCATTATGCTGACACATATGGGTATAGTAGAATCTAAATAACCTGGCAGGGTGGAGTTTCGTGAACACTTTCTTTACCTTGACGAGTTTAAATTTTAGGTAATAAAGCAAAACATTAAAATTACACTGACAAGATTAACCGTTCCTGTTTGTCATCGAGTATCCAATTAGGAATAAAACGTTTTTTCCTGTGCAGCTTGTCATAACCGAAAAGTGAGTAGAAACATCAGTTTGATAATCAAAAGGTTACTCCGCCCCGCCATCTTATATGCCAATCGGACAATACCTCGATACTTATAAGTACTTAGTAAGATAACTTAGTTTGTAAACAGTGATGGTTCATTGTGTACTTTCTGTTTTTATATTTTCTTATAAGATAACTCAATAGAAACACCTTTCTGTGTTTGCAGAATTTAAAGAGAAATTCAGTGAATTTGACAAAAGTGGTGACAACACAATACCAACTTTAGATCTTGGAACAGTTATGAGATCACTAGGTGGACACCCAACCGAGGCTGAATTACAGGAAATCATCAAAGAATTTGACGAATATGGTAAAATAAATATTATAATTAATTCACTACGTTATTAAAACAGTGTATGCGGAAACATAAATAAAAATAAGATATTAGTCAATCATCATCATCATCATCATCATTAACAGTTTCTTGGTATCTTTAATTATTATTCTGTTATTATCATTATCATTATTATTATTATTATTATTATTATTAGTATTATTACTTTAGTATTTTAATTATCATTGTGATGGAGGTACTAGTGGTAATTTTGTTGTTGTGTTTCTTGTTGTTAACTGATGTTGTTGTTGTTGTTGCAGCTGCCAGTATCGGCCTGCCTTTCGTCACCACTGTTGGTCATTTTGTGTATATATATTATTAAAATAACTTTTTGGCTGTTTTTTGTTCTTTTACATTAATTGATATAAAATACAATAAGATTTCTCCTTTTTCTCTTTTTTCTTATTCGATATTTATTTAGGGGTGGGTACAATACAATTTGAGGATTTTATCGACATAATGTGCAGAAGAACCGAAGAGAAAGAATATACCGACGATGGCATCAAAGATTGTTTCAAAGTATTTGATAAAGAAGGGAAAGGATGTATCAGTGCTGCCGAGCTGCGAAATCTGATGACGAACATAGGAGAAAAATTATCTGATGAGGAGGTTGACGAAATGATTAGACAGGCGGATCTGAATGGAGATGGGCTGATCATGTATGACGGTAAATATTTAGCTGCTTTAATTGATATTCATTGTATATATAACTGTTTTTGCGAACGGAAAATGTTTAACACCCATAGGTTATGATAAACTGTTTGGAGCAATATTTAATGTAGACTACTTTTATCTTATCATTCTCTTTCGGGAACAGTTCAAATTTATTGGGCAAATGCAACCGTAAAACACCAAACATTAAAGCTGGCTTCAGATTTGGTTGGAGTACTCTTCTTCTAAGCAGTATTGATAATTTGATATTGTTTGTAGATTTACAGCAATTCAGACAGCATTGAAAGAGCCAATATATAAATGTCTTAAAGAAAAGCACAGTATACCTTGCGAATGATAGTTGTTTAGTTTCCGTCTAATTGATACTTAAATGTTCTTCGTTCTCGACCAACTCAAAATTTTCTGCGACGATAACATTTCGTCAAAATGCAAAGACCGTTCATATCTCACATCAGCGTTCATAAGGCATAATCTCACTATAAACATAGCGATCACCTGATATTGGAAACTTTTCTTATTCATTTTCAGATTTCGTTTCTATGATGTCAAAAGCAACGTGACATTTTGCACCAGTTATTCATAAGAAAACGCTCGAGATATTCAACCATTTGTTCGGGACCTAAAGACCCATTATTCAATGTTCATTTTTGTTGACTATATAGAAAATGTTTCTAGTATTCAAATAAAACGTATGTTATATTTATAGATGTTAGTTCTGTTTTATTTACATGAAAGTGATTTGAAGACAATGTGATCCGTAGAAGACTTGTTGGATCTCAACTGATGTAGTCTAATTAACAGAAATGATCGTCTTGAGCATTTAAACTTTGGTGTTATGTTTATAATATTTGTAACAATATTGAAAATACAACAGTTTATAAAGGTTAAGATCAGTTGTTATTTCAATTTTCATGCCATTAAAGTTTTCTTTCAGGGACTAGATATTAAAACTAAATTAAAATAGTATCAAAACTAAAAGTCAATCAAAAGCAGCTGTAATGTTTTGAAGGAAGATGCTATATAGAAAGTCTTAAACTATGGGGACCTCCATGGCTGAGTGGTTAGAACATTGCACTTTAAACCATGAAGTCAATCAGGACTGGTCAGCGTGAGTGTCCTCTCGTAGATGTGTGATGTTCGACCAATGAAAATGCGACTTACAAAAATGTATGAAGAGATGTTATTTATTTTATAAAAAAGAAAACCGTTAGTCCGCAAAATTCCATCGGAATTATGATTCGGACCCATCCAGGGTTATGATTATAATTCTATAAAAACCGTATTTTGTGTGCTCAGTGTTGTTTATAATGTTTAAAAAGTTTACATCTCTTTGCCATTTGATCGCTTACAAGCTTAAGATTGTGTAAGTTGCCTTTTCATTGGTAGAAAATGACACACCTACGAGGTCATCCGCACATGACCCCATAGCGGATTGCGTTAGATCCTATTAGCGACATATCAGAAAACGGGAGCGATTAGAGGATTAAAAGTCGGTTTTTAATTAAATTGTAAGTGTTAATAATTGTGTCACATTTACAACAGTACTTGGCAATCTGGCACCGTCTACAACACAACGCCGAAATTCCAATCACATCGAACGACATCATGTCAAAACTGCAAATGACCATCCCTACTTATCTACGCTCATTCAGTTGAGCAAATTATGAAGTTAAAATGAAGAAGTACTAATTAATAATCGAAGCTCAAGCCCATTAGAACACGACGAGTTAGACGTGCAAGGGTCTCAACATGAAGAACAACTGCGAATCCCAAACGGGATAGGACCAGGTGTCCAGAAGGATTCAGCGTCCTTTGCTGGCATGCCACACCCATCGCAAATGTTCCATGGAAACTTTTCTAGTACGATGAACGGGTCAAATTCCGTGAAAAGGTCAAGTTTGGTGAAGAAGTCATGTTCGGTGAAAAGCACGATTGGCGAAAGGGAGTCACTGTCTGTGGCCGTGCTCCAGAAAACTCTCTTATATTATAGAGAGGGGGCTTCATAATGTTTAACAAGATCCCCATACCGACCATAAAACGTCTTAAACGACGATTTCAAGCGTTCAACAACTAACCTTGTGTAAGTAGTTTATTGACGAGTCGTTTCGCTCTCAAAATAAAAACATAAATAAGAAGATCATGCCCTGGCATAACGTATAAGTTGTGAAATGAAAACGCCATAGGCAGAAGAAGATGGAATATTACTACTTAGAAATGGGAAGTTCGTGATATGGAAATTGAAATCGTCGCGTTTGTCATAAAGGGAGGTGTGAAGTTGACCGTCCTTTCCAATCGACAGGAGTAAATCTAGGTAAGAAGCAGATGTGTTGCTCTCTGTCGTCTCAATGATCTCTAGCTTAACAGGATATATCTTTGCCGAGGTAATTTTGAAATTATGAATTATTTATGGACAGGACGTCATCGGTACACCTGTAAGTAAAAGTGAACTGAGATGCTAACTGTTTGTTTCC